>JYFJ02006616.1:0-18768 GCA_000934665.2 Catajapyx aquilonaris | reverse complement strand
TGTTAACCCGTTCAACTCCCCCGCCCCTGCCACCGCACCGTGGCGTGGGTGCGCAAGTGGTTATTATGTCGCTCTCTTTCGATAGTATATGCAGAACCTTGGGTGGAATTTTAATCCCACTGCTAGTTACTGCTAACTGAGAGCTATTCCAGTACCAACACTGGTACTGCTAAGTGAGAAGTAACTCATCGCAGTGCCAGGACGAAATCTTTGCTGTTCCGGTGGCGACAGAAGGCGGGTACGAGGGGACGGACCTTGCTGCGTTGCCACTTCTATCTGTGCACACGCATACCAACACAATGCGTACCAAATCAGGCACAAATGAAGAGCTACAGGCTCCCCTTTCGGAAATCAACTTGTAAAAATGCCATGACAAAGTGGGACCTCGTAATTAGAATAAAATCGGTTTCCATCCAAAATAAAAAAATATTCAGAATACCTCCAAATACCTTGTTACAGTTGGCAGGTGTGAAAATAGCGATTGCGCACAAAAACATCCAGCCGGTAATAGGCCCATATTAAATCGAGTTTAAAACGCAGATTCGAATGGAATGCATAGGATTGAACAGCATTTACTGCTGCATCGGTTGCGTATGTTTCCCTGATTTTAGCACTTCTTATTAACTTTCCCATTCTAGACTCTCAGTTGACTAGAGAGTAGGTTCATATCCACCTTATGGAAAATTGCCTCCTACAGATAATTTTCATGTCAAGGTCAAGGTCTGAGGTGTAATATATTTAAAAATCGGATGTTTAAATTTGCAGGTATTTTTTCAAAAAGAAAAAAAGATCAAATTGAGACAAAATTTTCAGAAAAGTCAAATTCCGTATTTCTACGGTCAGGTAGATTGGGCTCTCGAGTCCCTTCCAATAAGAGTGGTCTAACTGTCTAAGACATTTCTAGATCAATTGCTTCACGAGATATGTCCCATTTCTGAGACCCCTATTTTCCGAAAAGGCAGTTTTTTTCCGGTGGGCGTATCTCCGGGTATGGGGGGGTCCATCGCAAAACCGCTCAAATGGTATTCTTCTGTGACGTAACTAAACCGACCCAAGGGTCCAGTCTCGGTGAATTGACATGGAATGACCCAGTTACATTATGCAAAGAATAATTATTATTATCTACATACCCCTGAAATAATGTGTTATGCAAGAAGTGGGTTGTTACCAAAGTGGGATTTAATACAATAATTAACACATTAATATGTTAACATAATTAATAAACTGCTTTTTAAAGCAGCTTTTTTACAAAGCAGTTACTACTGAAGCTGCTTTGTAAAAAAGCAGCTTTTGCCCAACACTAATTGTAACATTGCCACACACCTGTTGTAAGCATCAATTTTGTTGTAAAAATTAGTTTCAGTGTATACTGTATTTATGGCATGACTCGTAAATAGAACCAACCATCCTTTACCATTGCCATTAAAATGAAAATCCCGGACCGTTATAAGCACTTTTTGGTGTCATTTGAAGGGGGGAAATCGCAGAATAATTCAATTGATTTCCCTAATCAATCATCATCATCATCATCATCATCATACATCACGGCATTTTCCCATAAGACTGGGATGGTGATGACGATGATGGTTTCAGCAATCAAGAAACAGGTATGAAAATATTGACTGACAGATTTGTCTGCCAATACTACCGTACTATTAGGGTCATTCAGATGAAGACGATGCACGGTCATAGAGCGACTTTCCGGATGGTTGCTCTCGACATCTTATACACACAAGGAAGGCCGTATCGGGGTAGTATTAATTATGACACACTGACAGTTGTTCGATCACTCGACACTGTCGCAGTGTACTTTTGTTCAGGAACCCCCCNCCCCCCCCCCCCCAGTGAAAGAGACGGCCCACCCAGACACACTAATCAGATTCAGATATGGAAGCAAGGAATGTTGATCAGCCAGCGGTAATTCATATTTGTACCGCGGAAGGACGGTGGGGCCAGTACAGAAATCAATCTCCGTACGAGTACCGGTACCGTGAACGAAGTGTTTATAACTTTATATCTTTGTCACGTGTTGAGCCTGGAGTAAGCGGTTCCGAGAGGGGCCGTTGTCGTTGATTGGTGATTCCAGGCCCGGGCAAGGAAACAGCTAACTCCAGGATTTAACGGGACAAATACATGCCCTTTTAGTTCACGGTACTCGTACGGCGATGGATTTGTGTACTCCCGAGACCTTCTGCGGTACAAAAACGGATTGCCGTTCGCTGCTCAGCATTATTTTGTTGCTTCCACATCTGACAGGACGGTCTGTTTGACGAGGGACGTCCGGGGGACAGGGGACAAAACCACACTGCGACTGTGTCGAGTGATATGTAATTGCCAACTGCCAACTGGTAGTGAGTCATAATACTACACCAGTACGGCCTTCGTTGTGTGTATAAGATGTCGAGAGAAACCCATCCGGTAAATTCGCCATCGTATATTGGTAAATTTGCTATTTGTATATGACCGTGGCTCGTTTTCATCTGAATGACACTAATACTGTGCATAGGACAGGGTGGGCATGGTGGTCTGGTGGTTACACCACTGGCCAGCCAAACGGGAGGTCCGAGCTTCAAATCCCGTCCCCGTCACCTTCGCTTGGTCGGGTCTTTTTCCGCTTTTCACCCGACACGTCCGGGCATAATTGCGCTCCCTTCTCTGCCCAGGTCCAGGAGAAAAGGACTGGTATGTAAGAGGTCAGAAATGACCAGAATCAAATTATGAGAGCCAAAGGGCTAAGCCCCTATCACGGGGTATTTTTTTAAAGAACGGTATATAGGAAACAACAACCACTAAAAACCAGTGGTCAGTGTAACAGAGACTGTATGCATGGGCAGATTCTTTAAAGGTTGATATATATACTGTTGGGATTTTAGTTCACCTTTAGCCACGCAAGTTTATACCACATCATGCGAACATGTCAAATCTGCCTTCTCACCTGGTTCCGCATTCCTCCGTCTCCATTTCCATCCCCTGATGTCTCCTCCCTGTCTGCACCAGTGTCACTTTCCAGGCTGCTGTTGCCCTCCTCCTCCTCCTCCTCCCCTGGCTCCACTTTGACCTCCAGCCTTCCTTTCCAACACTCCTTGACCTTCTCCTCCTCCTCCTTGGTGCACCTGATTGTGACCTCCACTGCCTCCTCCTCCTCCGGCTCCACCTTGACCCTGTCCCACCTGGAGTGAGTGAAGCTGTGTGCCCTCAGGTCAATCTTCCTCTTGAAGACGTTGTTGGGGCACTGGGGACAGGGGAACCTGCCCAACTTCATCATCTCCATGGCTGCGGATATGGGGATCTCTCCTCTAACTCTGCACACCTTTGTCTGGAACAAGAAGAGTGAATGAGGCCAGTCTCCAGTCTGATTCCCTCTCTTCATGCACCACCCATCTAGACCACCCCACAGAATAATGTGCTCACCTTACTGCAATTGGGATGACCCTTGTCCAGACGTGCACTTCATCGTGATCCGTATCACGGAAGTCGGAATGACGAATGAGGTAGGTCCAATAGGCTCGAATAACTACAGAATAACTACAGAGTACAAAACTCTAATGACAAAGGTGCGGGAAAGAGCAATGCCTGGAAACGGGTCTCTGATGACAGTGATGAGTGTATGATAGGGTCGTGGAAAAAAGGGGGGTTAGGGGAGAGGGGAGAGGGAATGTTTGTGGTGGTAAGCAACTGGGTGGGAGGTGAGGGGGGATGCGCAAATAGGGTTTCTTTCTATCACTTGCGTTCACTTTGCCTTCATCCCCTCCCGTCTAATCTGCCAGGGAATATTCACATTGTCCATCGTCCATCGAGTCAAGCATTTCGAGCACTACTAACACGTCATGCAGCTTTGGATTTAATCAATCACGGCACCAAGCGAATGTAGCTCATCCTGTGGCCAACAAACGTTGCCTTACTGACGACATTTACAAGGCACGACGAAGAACGACGATAAGAGTTGTCACTCTAGAGGTAGAAGGAATTTACCAACTTTAAATTACTACTGCATCAGAAAAAAACCCTCTCTTCGCTCATGTTTTTCTAGGTCTGCAGCTTGCGATGGAGGCCGTGTTGTTAATCGCTTTGGACCTGTCTAGTGATCCATCACCAACCATTCAGCCCCCCCCCCTCCCTATATTCCGCTATTCCTTACCCAGCGACTGACATGAAAATTCCACCCGACTTTTTCAATAATTTTTTTTAAATCATTATTATTAATTTTACGGGCGGCAGCCCCTAAGTACGACCGAATATGCCGTTTCAATAATGAATTGCTCCAACTTGTTGTGCTTGTTACGTTTTGTTTTTATTCACCCTATAGCTCACATTTTGCTGCAGGTAGAGCTTCCAAATTTTGAACACAGATCCCCACCGTCGCGTCGTGAATTTATTTCCTACCATTTACATAATATTTACCATACTCCTCTTCAGTACTCCGCAAAAAAAACCATTCGTAAATTATTTTTAAATGTTATTTTCTCAATAACTATTCGGATTTCCGTTTCTTCGGCAAAGGGCCGAATGCGTAATGTAGGTGTGAATCTGTGTGTAAAACCTCACATTTGCTTCGGGATATCCGTTATTATTCNCCCCCCCCTTCTTATTTTACCCGTCATTTCCTCATTGTTTTGTTCATGATGCCATCCCCTAGCAACGTCAGTTCTTGTTTACCACCTCAGGTCCTCAGCATATTAGTGTTATATTGTTGTGGGTCACAGTATGTTGTGGGTCAAATACTGTGTCGCTGCACTGGATCAACACGTTCCCTTTCGTTCCCCCTAATATTAAGCTGAAGAGAATTTCCAACTTTTGTCATGTGATGTCATATTATCCGGATATTATATCGTGGGTTCATTCACACTTCGGCCGAAGCAAATTATTAGCCCGGCGACAACTCGCTCGACACATATATTAGCAGGAAACAACGAACACCTACATTTTAAACTATTAATATTAATAAATAAAGGTAATCATCACGAATTGATGCTTGATCATTTTTATTTATGGCAAGAAGTAAACGCCGAACGCAAAGAAAATTACCACAAAAATGTGTAAAAAATATCACTCGAACTGTAATTAGTTTAAGTTTCGGCACCGTGCATATAAGAAGAGAATGATGAAAATTTAAAAATTACAGGTCGAGTGATAATTTGTTAAAATTTTTGTGGTATTTTTCTTTGCGTTCGGCGTTTACTTATTGGCATAAATAAAAATAATGAAGCATCAATTCGTGAGGATTACCTTTATTTATTTATATTAATAGTTTAAAATGTAGGTGTTCGAGAATGTTTTTTAAAGAGAGATATATATCTCATCGAAAAGTACACTATCAATATTACGATAACTGTAACCGTTCAGCCAGAATCGAGCGGACAATGTCCATTACTACCTCCGTCTGGGTTAGCGCGGGAAGATATTGTTCAAAAATTGCGTGCCGCTGTAATTTTAATGATAATTTTGATCTGTTTGTGGGAAGTTGTTAAGGACGAGAAGAAGTTGCGAAATCAACTTGTCGCCATGATTTTAGCTACCTATCACAACCGCCATCTTGAAAAAATTGCGGAAAAAACAGGTATTTTCGCGTTATTTTTTGAACAGTTAATATTATCAAAAGACTACTCAAACAAAAGTTAATTAGCATGAGATTTACAGTAAATATGTACTTATCAATGTTTTGATAAGTGTAACTGTTCAGCTGAAATTCATTGTTCAGATTTTTCCTATCACAGGAAATGTCAAAAATTTCTAGTAGAGCATAAGGAACATATTTTAAAATATTGTGTAATACATATTACAACTTATGAATTGCTTTCTGCTGATTATTAGGCAACTTATCAAAATTGATCTCAAAAGAGTTAACAGAACAGCCTGGTTGTGTGCAGTTCACACACTTTAACAAAAAAAAAATGTCACCATATACTCGTAAATGGACCGGATATTTATTACGCAGGGAAATTCTTGTGTTACAAAACTTTAACTTTTTTCCAGTTTCCTCTTAAGAAACATCGATGTATAAGAAATTCTGTTTCATTATAATCATTTTTGTTGATAATAGTATACAAGAAATAATATATACATATCAGTACTAGTTCTATCCTGCATGTGTGCAGGAGTCCTTATTGTCAATGTCTACACTTGGTTTCTGCTTCTTAACACAGCTAATGATCACATTATGTCAGCCCCCGGATGATGAGGACGACGAGGACTCCTGCATGCAGGATAGAACACTACTGTATAGCCTACTCTACAGTTTTTTTCTTGTAAACTATTATCAACAAAGCTCTTTGTTGGAGTATGTTGGAGCCACTTTTCAACAGTGACACTTCACCCCTTCCGCATATTATTCAGTTCAACCTTGCTTCAGATTGCGACAGTGGCAGTGAATGACATCACGACACTGTCTGCAATGTTACAATCTGCAATTTCTCTCACATAATTACCAATGTGGACAGGAACCTATTGGCCAGGGGTTTGTTGAGAAGTGAAGGTACACTGTACTGTACCAACTCACTTTAAACCATAAGCGTAGAATATGTTATTTTCATCATGACAAAGGTATCACAAATTCACAAAAGGGATTTGCTAATACGATACGTAAGATTGTCATTGCGTAACCGTCGTTACCGATTCATTCAATCGTTAGTCCAGAGGCCCAAGACCGCCGGGCAATGTTGGCATGGCTCCGATCCAAAAGGGGCTTCTGAGAACCTGTGCCGATCTGTTGGTGACACGTGCTAATCACTTTAGACTGGTGCTTTCTGGGAAAGGCCGAACACTTTCCAATTCCCACCAAGGCTAGTGTAGACATGGAGCTAAATATTATTATCTTTTCGATACTGGTTTGCATCGAAATTGGGCCCGATTGTCATAATTAACATCGCACTTTGTTTGAAAATTTTATCACAGTTATTATTATTGCCTTTATTACATTCAATAATTCTAATTGAAATGAACGCGTTATATACCATCGTTTAGCCATCTTGGCATAGTTACTCTTCATACCCCAATGCGTCAGACTTTCTGGGAAATATTATCAAGCGAGGTCAGGAGGCCGCTTGTGATTGTTTATTAATGGTTGCCTTGTGACGCAAGTGTCCGTGCTTATGTGGTGTTGAGGGTAATTTTACTGAACATTGGACAGAAATATCGACTGGCGTCCATGCTCCTGCAAG
The DNA here is from genome assembly GCA_000934665.2 of Catajapyx aquilonaris. Classification (NCBI taxonomy): domain Eukaryota; kingdom Metazoa; phylum Arthropoda; class Diplura; order Dicellurata; family Japygidae; genus Catajapyx; species Catajapyx aquilonaris. The sequence continues at coordinate 11,611 of JYFJ02006616.1, read as the reverse complement.
CTTTGTCGAGTTACATATTCACTTTATAGTTTTGTCAGTGCTGTCAAAGAAGCACCCTTGTTACTGCGTCGAGATACCCTGCAAGTGCAAGAAAATGTCCCATCTCTCGGTCATCATCTTTGGGGTCGTGTCCTTTCACTTGTCTCATTGCAGTGTCCATGTGATCAGAAAACATCACCACCAGCTGGATGAGCAAGTGACCGAGTCTGTTTGGCACCTGCTGAAGGGAGGGGAGAGGGTGGACAGGGAGTGTCCTCTGGCCGTGACCCATGACCTCGGGTGGGGTTGGCCTGGCCACCTCCATGTCATGGTGTCCAACATGTCCAGGGAATGGAGGCCCGTCCTGCTGGAAAAGTCCGCCTCCCATCAGCAGACCAGGTGGGACTGCACCGAGTCCAGTAATCCCATCAATGACCCTTCACCTTTCCAACCAACCCGGAACCACAAGTGTCTGGTCAGTCTGGTAACCCTTTGCCAACAGAACTACCCGGATGCCATGGAGGAGATGCTGGATCCGGAGAAAGGATCTTTTCAAGCGAAGAAGGCGGAGGACAAGTTCTTAATCTGGATCAGGGACCAACCGGACCGGAGTTACCTGTCGCAAAAGCCAGCTTCGACTCTCAAGTTCAAAGCAGGTATCGTCACCAAAGACAGTGATGTCGCAGTGATCTCGTCAGTCTGCTTCTTCTGCAATCAGGGTGAACCAGTTGTAGAAGATGTTGTGTTGAACACGAGCATTTTGTCACTTGAGGCAATGATCTTGAGGGACCCGGCGTATGACTTCCATGGGAAAATGTTAAGAAAAGTTGTTAATAACGATGAGTTCAGTTACAAAATGTGCCATCCGCATGCATGGTGGAGCCTTCTCCTCATCTGCTTCATGGGTGAAGCTCTCAATTTCAAGTGGAAAGCGGACTATGCGGACCTGAAGGAAAGCGTGAGGAATATGGGCAAAGCTGTTGCAACTCTCGAGGAAGTTAGAAAGGGAAAGATATCATTCATTATGTTCTGTCCACACATTGAAATAGCCAACGCTCTTTTAGACTTGATCACGCCACATTTTGCAGATCGTGTGACTTTCCTTGCTCGCGAACCCAACTCTATCCGAACCCTATTGATAATATTTTATCCATATCAAATCATCCCTTGGGTCTGTTTTTTTTTTGTTCGTTACTAATTTATGGAGTGTTTCTGTTTATACTGTCCAAACGACAGCTTCCAAGCCGCAATTCCTTGGCCAGATTTCGCACTGCTCTTGGAAGCTGTCAGTATTTGGCACGAGTAATGCTTGTCCAGTATCCAGGAAATAATACAGGAATGAATCTGTCATTTATGATCGCCTTAATGTTCTGGATTTACTTTGCAATGGTAACAGGAACTGGTTACGCCGCAAAATTGTTTTACTTTCTTGTTTACCCTCCGAAGGAGTTAGTTCCTCGGACACTTCCAGAATTAATTGAATCAGAGTTTGGCATCAACATAATATCATATGTTTACGAGTTTATTCGAGCAGGAGAAGTGGACATTGACGAACAATTCCTTAAGTTGTCAGACAAACTATGGGCCGTGCCAGAAGAAGCCTGCTTCGAGCCAATTTTTGCGGAAAATGTAGTGTGCATGGGTAATGCAGGGACTTTGGACTATTACACGAATGTACCTTCGAGTGACGGGAAAATTAAGACCTTCGTTTCTGACGACTCTTTCGCTTCATACCACGTGTCAATGGCCTTCTCCAAAGACAGCGTTTATTCGGCCAACTTCAACTTTTGGGTGCAGGTGTACAACAGCATCGGTCTAGCAGTGAAGGGCGATCGCCTCTACAAGTTTTAAAATCATTGGCGACTTGCGAGGCTTGCGGAATTGAATGGATCAGGCAACGAGGCGATTGGTGGGACAGTGTTTTCCACGGAGAAGTTTCAAGGACCTTTTTGCATCCTCCTGGTCGGAACTACATTGTCACTACTCGCCTTCTTGAAGGAAGTCACATGTCAGGTGAATCGACGCTGCAGGAAAGGGGCCCATTGAAACACAGCGATGTGACGCCCTTGCCTACATCGATGTGTCAATGAACTTCATCAAAAAACCACAGCTCAATTATGAAGGAGAATATTGTGTTGACTGTTGCACAATGTTGAATCCAAAGTGCCAATTTTTGTGCGAACTATGGACCAGATCTTTTAAGCTGTCCTATTCTGTTGAGGAGTTTTATTGTAACTAATTTTAAAGTTGTAATAAGAGGCGCAAACTTCTGTCGGCGCCTTTGATGTTCGCGTCTCTCTGTTTGGGGCCAAGGCTAGCGGCCATTTTGAAGTGTGGGGAACGCCAACGAGGTATAAATAGGGTACAGGCAAAAATAGGGTCCGCCATCTTTGATAGTTTTGCCGGCCATATAGCAACTACAAGGCAAGAACAATCAAAAATGGCGGACCCTATTTTTGCCTGTACCCTATTTATACCTCGTTGGCGTTCCCCACACTTCAAAATGACCGCCAGCCTTGGCAACGCCCCAAACAGAGAGACGCGGAAATTGAATGTTTGCGCCTCTTGTGTAGTATGTGCTCCCTGTCACAACGTAGACTGTTCCATCATGACAAAGATATCAGTATATTATGTGATTGACACATAGAGAGTTATTACGCAACCGGCTCTTCCGATTCCGTCAATCGTTAGCCCAGAAGCCCAACGCTGGTGGTATTTGGCAAGACTCTGATACAAAAGGGGCTCAACAGAGGGTGTTCCGGTCTGCTGGTGACACGTCGCGCGTCGTGTTTATAGTGACTTGGACTGGTGATTTCTTGGGATGGCCGAACACTTCTCACCAAGGCCAGTGGGGGGGAGAGAAACATCCGACATCTGAACTGTGTCCCATGTTGAGCAACGGCAGGGAATGTCGTTACAACGAGCCCACAAAATAATATGGAGGTTTTAAAAGTAGCCTAATGACAAGTGAATGAGAACTGAAACAAAGCGCAGGATCCTCTTATGAGGGCTTTCAATCCATTGTCGCTGTTTGGATGTTCGCATGTGGATGATTCTATTTATTATTCATTTGCCTGGTTTGCAATGCAAATAATAAGGTTATAAACTGGTATGGTCCAAGTGAAATCCTGGCTGTTTCGTATAATGCATGTACTTGTATAATGTATAATGTACAATGTTCCGAATTTGTGCTATCAATAAACACAAATGGAGCAAAGTTTACTGTGGGATTACTACTTCAGAGGCCCAAGACGGGCATGTGACTTGACTCCGATTACGAAAGAGACTCTCCTCAGAACTCTGTTCCGGTATGTTTGGTCAGACTATAACGGTACGTCGGGGATAGGAGGGAATAACGTACAAGGGTGGGCTAATAACTAGTATATTACAATATGATACATAAATACAGTGAGAAGGAATAGGATGGAAGGAAGGAAGGAAGGACCTGATCAGGCAAAGGATAGGGTGAAAGAGGCTCGAGCCCACCAGTCCAACTCCTATTTATGGAGTACTTCTCTGTGGGGGTCAAGGTAGGGAGGGTTGGAAGAAGGGTAGCAAGAAGGACGCGGGTTCATGACCCGATAAGTCTATGGAGGAGAGGAGAGAGTGAGCTGGACAGGAAGGGACTAATTAGCAGGAGGGGGAAGGTGGGTGGTGAGTAAGGACCGGTATAAGACGACTCGTCTCTCTGGGGCATATCATCATCAAACGAGACCCTTGGTCAAGAGGCGGATGTGATTGTTTATTAATGGTTGCCTTGAATGACGCAGGTGTTTGTGGGTATGGTGCATGTAGGACGTAAAATTACAGAGCAGTGGATGGAATTATCGACTCACGCCCATGCAAGTGCAACTATACAAGCTTTGCCTAGTTTGACTCTACAGTTTTGTCATTCCCGTAGAAGGAGAACCATCCTTGTTGCGTCTGACCTTAACAGCGTCGAGATACCCTGCAAGTGAAACAAAATGTCCAATCTCTTGGTCATCATCTTTGGGGTCGTGTCATTTCACTTCGGCCATTGCAGTGTCCAAGTGAATGGTAAGCATCATCACCAGCTGGATGAGCAAGTGACCGAGTCTGTTTGGCACCTGCTGAAGGGAGGCGAGAGGGTGGACAGGGAGTGTCCTCTGGCCGTGACCCATGACCTCGGGTGGGGTTGGCCTGGCCACCTCCAGGTCATGGTGTCCAACATGTCCAGGGCATGGAGGCTCGTCCTGCTGGCAAAGTCCACCTCCCACCAGCAGACCAGGTGGGACTGCTCCGAGTCCAGTGATCCCATCAATGACCCTTCATCTTTCCTACCAACCCGGAACCACAAGTGCCTGGTCAGTCTGGTCATCGTTTGCAGAGACAACTACGATGATGCCATGGAGGAGATGCTGGATCCGGAGGAAGGATCTCTGGCCGTCAAGAAGACGAAGGACAAGTTCTTGATCTGGATGAGGGACCAACCAGACCAGAGTTACCTGTCGCAGAAGCCAGCTTCGACTCTCAAGTTCAAAGCAGCTATTGTCACCAAAGACAGTGATGTCGCAGTGATCTCGTCAGTCTGCTTCTTCTGCAATCAGGGTGAGCCAGTTGTAGAAGATGTTGTGTTGAACACGAGCATTTTGTCACTTGAGGCAATGATCTTGAGGGACCCGGCGTATGACTTCCATGGGAAAATGGTAAGAACAATCCATCATAAGAAAGTGAGTTACAAAGAATGCCATCCTCATGAGCGGTGGAACGTTCTTCCCATCTGCTTCATGGGTGAAGCCCTCAATTTCAAGTGGAAAGCAGACTATGTGAACCTTCGAGAAACTCTTAAGAATATAGGAAAAGCTGTTGCAATAGCAGAAGATGTTAGAAAGGGAAATATATCATTCCTGATGTTCTGCCCGCAAGTTCAAGTATTCGCAACTGATTTCGACTTAATCACGCCACATTTTCAAGATCGCATGACTTTCCTTGCACGCATACCCTACATTATCCGAACCCCTTTGATTATTTTTTATCCGTACCAAATAATCCCGTGGGTTTGCTTTTTATGCTGTGTATTATTATATGGGGTGTTCATGTTTCTATTAACCAAACGGCAGCCTGGTGGATTTCGCACTCCCCTTGGTAGCTGTAAGTATTTGGCACGAGTAATCCTTGCCCAGTGTCCAGATGTTGAACCTCGAATGAATCTTTCCTTTATGATCGCCATAATATTCTGGATTTACTTTTCAATGATAACAGGGACTGGTTATGTCGCGAAATTGTATGACTTTCTAGTTAACCCTCCAACGGAGAGAGTTCCTCGGACATTTACGGAATTGATTGATTCAGAGTTTGGCATAAATATAATTGAATATTTTTACGACTTTATGTTGTCTGGAGATACAAACAAGGACGAACGAACCCTTGCCATTAAAGATAAACTACGACCTGTGCCAGAGGAAGTGTGTCCCGATCCTATTTTCTCGAAAAATATAGTGTGCATGGGCAATGAGCATTCTCTGGAATACTACATGTATGGGAAATTTCCTTCGAGTGACGGGAGTATCACGTCCTTCATGTCTGACGACACTTACGCTACATTCCAAGTCTCAATGGCCTTTTCCAAAGACAGCGTTTATTCCGCCAACTTCAACTTTTGGATCCAGGTGTACAACAGCATCGGCCTGGCCTTAAAGAGCGATCGCTTCGATAAGTTTGTAAGGCACTGGCGTCTTTCGAGACTGGCGGAACAAAGTGCATCAGACAGTGACGTGGATGACGCGGAAGTATTTTCCATAGAGACGTTTCAAGGGCCTTTTTGCGTGCTTCTGGTGGGAACTGCGTTGTCACTAGTCGTCTTCTTGAAGGAAATCATTTGCCACGCGATTCGATGCTGCAAGAAAAGGCAGGGATCAGAGGAGGGTCAACAATTGACCTATTTGCCGTAGGATCTCGCCTGTATTGTGTTATTACGTAACCGACTTTTCCGACTCCTTCAATCGTTAGCACAGAGGCCCAAGACGGGCATTTGGCAAGACTACGATCAGAAAGGGGCTCAACAGAAGGTGTGACGGTCTGTTGCCGGTCAGTCGATGTCACCAACAGACCGTCACACCTTCTGTTCAGCTGGAATGGACGAACACTTCCCCATCAAGGCCAGTGGGCGGAGACAGAAGCATGGACAAGTCGGGCAAGGTCATTACAACGATTTCGAGAAATGTCATTTCATAAAATAATTAAGCCAGCCAATATATTGAGTTCGGAGATTGTTACTATGCATTTTACTCACCTGAATTATAAAGATTTTTTCGATACATTTAGATTTCAGATGAGTGTTTATTTTTAGGTATTGTTACAAGTGACGACATATCAGTCCTGGAACAGGTTTTTGTAGAAAACATAGAGACTTAACCTACAGTACGTACAGAATACCTCCATGTGGACATGCAATGAAATTATGATGTAATTTGCGACGTTCGTTTGTCGTAAAAGTGGCGAACGCTTGACCAGAATGTCAGTATTCACATCACTTTGGAAATTAAAATAATTATCACGGTTATTGCCTTTTTATTACAATCAATTCTAACTGCTACGAATGCATATTATGCTACAATTTTTGGCTCTGTTTTCATCGTTATGTACTATGAGGCTCAAATTGTTTTGGCCACTTTATCCTGGTCTTGAAGCAACCCTTCGCACAGGCCCCACGTTGGCGCGGGGCCTTTAAGGTCGGGTCGCCGTAACTCTGACACAGGCCCCATGTTGAGCAGGTGTGCGTGTGTGAAGGGTTGCTTGAAGACCAGGATAAAGTGGCCAAAACAATTTGAGCCCCATAGTATACTAACCTTCCGTATAGTCATGCGTCAGACTACTCCTGTTTTGAGAAATATCTTCAAACGAGACCTTGGTGGAGAGGGCGAGGTGTGATTGTTTATTAATGGTTGCCTTGTGACGCAAATGTTTCTCTTTATGTGCTGTTGGGGGTAAAATTACAAAGCAGTGGATGGAAATATCGACAAACGCTCCTCCTGCTACATGTTTTGCCAAGTGTTTCATCACACATCAGTTATGTTATTGCTGTTGCAGGAGAAGCAACCTTCATACACATCATTGTCACCTGCGGCCTTATAGTAAGAGACAACCTAAAAATGCAAGAAAATGTCGGTCTGCTTCTTCTGCCATTAGGGTGAACACGTTGTGTTGAACACGAGCAGTTTGTCACCTGCACTTGAGACAATTCTGTTGAGGGACACAGCTTATGACTTTCACGGGAAAATAGTACAATCCTTTTCGAGAAGTTCAGTTACAAAGAGTGTGATCCGCATACATCGTGGCACATGCTGTTCGTCTGCTTCATGAGTGTAGGCGTGTAGGTCTCAATTTCAAGAGAGGAAATAGGACGAAGTGTACCTCGAAGAGCTTATTAGGAATATGGGAAAAGCTGTTGCAACACTCGAAAACAATTAGAAAGGGAGACATATCATTCATTATGTTATGTCCACATATTGAAATAACCAACAACTAAGACTAGTGCCAGAGGTGCGTGTGTCGATCCTATTTTTGTGGAAAATGTGGGTGCGTGACATAAACATCCAAAAAATATGGCCGAATTTATGAGGTAGTTTCCAAAGTGAAGGCTAGGACCTCTTTACTCATTTTAAAAAGCCTGCTCGTCTGATGTGAGAATTATGCTAATATTTTTGCAGTGTTGGAACAAGTACAAATAACCTGCTCCCAAAATGGTGATTTTGTTTGCACATTCATTGGCGTTTATTGTTTCCTCTTTGTAAGATACGTGCCCAGATGGAAGCTATTGTTGAAAATGATGTTTCCAAAAAAAAAAAAAAGATAATTCGGGAGACCTATAAGTGTGGGGGGCGCTTGAGAGCTTTCCATTCATCGTCAAAACGTAGGAAATCGGCAGTTTGAATGTAGCTGTATTTCTATTTCGTCTTGTTTGGGATGCAAGTACAATCCGCAGGCAGGTGAATAAATGAGATCATTTGCGAAAAATGATGTCCACATGAACAGTCCGTTCAGATGCTGATGTGATAATTTATTGGCTCGCTCTAATGTTAATATCTACTTGTGACTACACCGTCCTGTATATGAGGCTCTCCCAATACCACATAAACTGGAGTAAACATACTGCTTCTTACTCTAGATAGGGCCTAGGCGGTTAGTTCATAGATATCATATTCTGGACTGCCTGTCTGGCCCTTCTTCCCGTCCTTCTTCCCGCCATTATTCCCGCCCTTCTTCCAGCCCTTCTTCCAGCCCTTCTTCCCTCCCATCTTCCCTCCCTTCCCCTTCCCACATTTGTTCCACTTGCCCTTTCCCCCCTTTCCAGGCACCGTACTGTCTTGTGGGACTCCTAAAAAGACATCATCATCATCATCATCATCATCATCATCATCATCATCATCATCATCATGATGTTGAAGGCAGGTGCGGTGTGCACCATTAGTGTTAAAATAATAATGTGAGTGTATTTACCTTGTGACCCGCCTACTGCGGTAGGGCCTGGTGCTGTAGCCATATCATCCATCCCCTTGGCTGCTTCTCGCTTCACCAACCTGGACCCCTGTTGGGATTGCAAATAAATTTAAGCCAATTGGAATTAATTCTTGTCAAATTTGTGACTATTTTTTGCAATATTATCTTTGCTGGGTTTTCATGCCTTCAAATTCTCGCGTTCAAAAAAAAAATTAACTGAGAGATTGATTGGTTTTTGAGCAGTTGTTGTGCAACTTGCAAGTGGCCGTTCTGTTACTATACTCCAAGGTACTGAAGAATTATTAGAATTTTTACAAGAGTAGTTACAACTTTGTGGGTTATAACAAGTCCTGCTCGATAAATTAAATCGAAAATAAATATTATAAAATCGAGCTCCACAGCTATACATCCTTCTTCATAATATTATGAACAAAAATATTCGCTGCAACAATATCGCTGATTTATTCGACAGAATCTAGTAAGTGGACGATGTAGCAAAATGTGAAAGTTTTGCCAGATTTCTGGCTGGTGGTTGAAATGGAAGCTATGGGATGGACGCGTTTGCCACAATATTAATCTCAAAATAATTCGACATTACAGGAGAGTTTCAATGCTCACCTCATAGCTGCATATTCCATCTGAAAGATTTGTAAAATCATTACATTATTAGTTCGTCATGTCTACGGATTGGTACACTACTGCTCACATGCACAGTAAAAAAATGGGTGAAAGGGGAGATGTTACAGGTTGTTTATCCGAGAAAACCATTTCAAGAGAAGCAACAGCTCAAATGGAATAAAAATGTGCATATATTGAAAATTGAACGAAATTGAACGAAATTGAACTGATTCCCTTTAAAGTTGCTGATCGGGAAAACAATCAAATAGCACCTTCTCCCTTTGTCATGCCGCAACATAATTATATTACCGTGACAATCTACTGGACGATCATCACTTTCCCTGGCTCCTGGAGCAGCCTATATAAAATGATCAGGAATATAATTATATCCTTAATCCTGCCTGTCACGTCGTACTCACCAAGAAATACTTACCCACGCCAGAGTGTGGCATGCCAGAAGCACCACCGAAAATGCCAACAATTTCATCTCGACAGATTTTGCAGGACAAATCCACTCACCAGCAGGATTTATAGGATTCAAACCTCTTTATCCAAGCATATACCTGCGAGGAAGTAGCATGCATGCGTGGCATTTGGGCTCAAATTGGCAAACAAAAATAATCCAAGTTTGTAAACATCTCCCGCCTTCCGGTAGCGGACTTTGTTTTATTTCCCTGTCCGTTTGCTTGCAATATTATTATCGTGCGGCATGAAACCTAGCCAGGACTAATTATTTGACCCTGATAACAAATGTGTGACCGAAAGGTGACATAATCCTCCATTCATTCGACATCCTTCCAGGTTGCTTACACAATCCATTACTTCAGCTGTATTTGCTTTATTTTGCTATAGCCTATAGTCTACAGTGTTTTTGTCGTTAATGCAAGTGTCACTTCATTTGCAAAGACAACTTAATACATTGGTATTCCGAGTTGCTTATCTTCTTCTCTCCTTCGCTTGAGCTCCTGCAGGCATGGCATCTACTGCTGTAGGCGGTTCTTGCTGTTCTCCTTCACCTTGTCCTTTTCCACCTTGACCTTTTCCACCTTTCCCCTTACCTTTCCCCTTCCCCTTCCCCTTTCCCTTGCTCTTTCCTTTTCCTTTACCACCCTCTGCAGCACGCTCTAAAATAAATAATTCGCATCATGTTTAGAAGAAGGCGGCCATGTCACATTATTTTCAAGCCAAATCTGATTGAGTGTGATGATGACAATCGTATTTATTTGCTTTATTATATTATCTTTTCGAGGTCACTATTCTACGAGTCACCCTTGACCGCCTGTGACTCTAATAATTGCCTCCTTATACCTTATAAGGACAATGCATTCAACTATAGCAAAATTCTATTAAATTTTAAAACATTCATCAGAAATCATCAGCATACGCACAACATGGCGTGTAATGACTCAAAATTGAAGAGTACACGAGAATACTGTAATATCTTAATTTACCTCCTGCTGTCACCACTGCAGAATTTGGAGCGCTTCGCTTCACCAGTTCAGATATCTGTAACATTGCACGATTATGATTACAAAGCACGAGACCGTTGCAAATATTAATAGGCCTAATCATCCTAGGAACTGATATATTTTTGCAAAAATAAAAACATAGGAAAGTGTAGTTATTCAAATGAGAGCTAGGTCAACCCTTTACAGGTCATAATCAATTATCAGAATTTTTCAAATAGGTTTAGAGCTCACCTCATCATGGTTGCAGGCTCCACCTGTGAAAATAAACCAATGGTAAAATATTTTAAAATTAATAATCAAACGAATTTACGGACTTATTATCGGTATAAACAACATGTACGCTTAATTTGAAAAACATTGCTTTGTCTTTGTTCACTTTGTTCAGAATTAACGTTTAAGATTTTGCCAGTCTACAATCACGTGCTTAGACGGCTATAGACGCTAAAAATGTATAACAATGATATATTACCAGCGCATTCCACTTGCTGATCATCATTTCCTTGGAAATTGTGATGGTCGGTCAATGGCACAGCCTAAATGTAAGAAGCATTAGATAGGTGACTCCAAAGCTCCTTTACCACTCAACCAGAGCTTACCAGAGCGAACGTGCATGCCAGCAGCAGCATAAACAGCGAGGCCACCTTCATCTCGACAATTATTATTGGTCATGAACCAGTTACCAACTCCTGCTACATTTTATACTCTGTGTGGAAATTGTGAAATTTGGCTCGAACTTTGAGGTTTAAAAAATATGTTTCTATATCACCACCCATCCGGTCGTCGACACTCTCTGGTCCTGCCCAGTGAAATATTGTTCCAAGTGGCAATAGGACGTGACGTGTGACATGGCATCTTGTTATCCATCACCGCACCTGCCTTTCTGAAGAAAGATGCGCTGACGTCCTCAGGGTGCTAAAATGTGGCATAACCGCCTGCTTAGCAGCACGTTTGCACCGTAGGCTTATATGTGCATGATTCCATGTGGAAGTAGTACCATTTATGACTCGATTGCATGCTACTCTCAATGTGATACTTTTTAGCAGTTAGATACCACGTGTCAGGTGTGTCGAGGTCAGCTTGATTGC
>JYFJ02006615.1:0-18764 GCA_000934665.2 Catajapyx aquilonaris | reverse complement strand
GAATTATCAGCAGAAGGCTGCGACCATTAGGAGGGGCATGACTAGTCCTAGGACCTGCTTAGTTTGTGCACCAAAGCGGATTGAATTTGGGACGGTGCGGTGGCGCGGCATATCCCTCCCCAACTCTGCTGGAATTGGATTGGACCAGACAGAGATGGATGCCCCTTTGCCTTTCCACAGGACGAAACGTGCCCCTCAGGCTCCTCTCCCAAACAGTTCATCAGAGATATAATTGAGGATTACCACCATGCTTGATTAATTGAAACGCATGGTGTGTGTACACACTTGTTTCGAGTAGAGAGCATGTGCTGTGCAGCTCTTTGGATGGGGGAGCAGAGGGCCACAAAAGTTTCACGACCTGTTTTTACGGTCACCAAAAGAAAAGTTAAAGCTGGGGGAAGGAAGATTGGATGGACCCTGGGGCTGTTGGACGTGGGAGCATGTGGCATTAAAGACATACACACTGTCGGATATGGCAACTCAAAATAGTTGGGAGATCCTATTCCGTCACGTGTACATATGAAGCAGTCGTTCAACCCTGGCCATACCCCGCATATTTCGACAGAACACATGGGGACGTACTATCTTCGCTGTCTACCTACAGGGTGGCCCAGTATAATGAAACATTATCTACAAAGCAAAGGGGTTAGGAACGACACTTGTTCCCAAATTCCCTGAGTTGCCCTTTGAGGATTCACACCCCTGTGCCTGGACACTCGCCAAACCCTTGCAAATGAGGAAAGATACTCTGGACTGGCCTCCACCATATTTGTCGCGACCTGACTGAATGGCGGGTGGCAGCGGGTATCCTGCGACAGAATTGATCGCAACTGGCCATGTTGGAGCCCATTCGTGCTTGCTTAGGCGTGCTTGGCCGTGAGGGCCCAAAGGACGCGCAGATAAGATGGATGGCCAACTGCAAAGACCGGGAACTATACACTCTCTGTTTTCCAACCGACCAGTTGTGGCCCCCATCTGAGATTGATGGCCAGTCGAAGGCTAGGGGGGGCATGGACAGATGTTTATTCACCCCGGGGCTCGGTACTACTAATCGCCACGATGCTGATTCAGAATTCTTCTCATTCAAACAGGCAGGGAAAAAGTGCGGGGTCTTAAATCGAATTGGTCTGGACGGGATTGGAACCTTGGAAGGTGGGCCGATTGGGAGGGTTGGCAACGACCTGAAAAGGAGCCAGAAAACCTGATTCGGGTACTGGATTGGAGCCTCCAACCGATAATGCGAAAATTTTTGTTTTTCCAGTTGGCCAGTCATGTTTCTTCCACATTGCTGAACCTCAATGTGGGTATGGATCCAAGCCGAGAGCTAGGGGGGGGGATGGTTGATAAGATAACGTCAGATATGAAGTTTCACCTTGATGCTTGAGGATTTTTGTCAATATTTTGAGGAATTGCAAGGGCCGGGATGGGACGGTTGGAACAGCCTTGGTGTGAATAAATGGCCGCCTGCTAATAGGGAAATGAGGGCTGAATGGCCTTTCCAACGCTTGTAGACGGAGACGATGAACTCTGTAGTGTGGTTTCCCTTTCATATCCGTCATGTCAGTATGCTCGTGGTAACAATAAGGTTTGTGCAGAAACAGCATGGAAATTGCTGATCAATCAATGACTTGGACCTGGAATGCTGGAAATGACCCCTATCCAAAGATATCACTCAGGTGATTTGAATATGAGTCAAGCTATTTGAATATGAAGTGATTATGGTTTTCACACATTTTCTGAGTGGGGTGTATCTACATGTAGAACAAAATGTGATATTGGCGATATGAGATGCTTGTTGATGCGATCCATTTTCGATATAGACCAACCTGGCGTTGAATGTACGAGATTCAGTTTGCAGTATACTTTTATCCGCGAGTTTCATGTTCAACTGCCTACTACAGTGCAGCTTCGTTTGCTCATTTATGGTGCATTTACTCAAAACAAAAGAGTAATTTGCACCAACCACTCCCATGTCGCTTGCAATGCACAAAGAGAAGCAAGGTGCATTAAACGCGATTAGACCGCGCGGAATATACATTTTTTTTTTGTTGCCACGCCTTGTTATACCACAGGCAACGTTATGCCACAAAGAGTTTATTCGGGATCAATAACGAAACGGTGGACGACAACCGTTTTCCATCTTGTTTGCTCTAGCCTCTTGATAAATTCCTAGTTTGTACCGGGCATTGTTTGCGGTCAATGTCCCAAGCCTCTGCTGCACTCCGCTGTGTAAAGTAGCCGGCAGAATATATTCGCGGGCCTACTCGACTTGCAAAAGGTGGCCCGGAGGAATAAGCCCACGCACACCCGGAATGTCCAAGCGAGGCTAACCGCGGGAAAACTTTTCCCCAAACGAAATCCTCTTGGGAGTCCCCCGCCTAAAATTCTGTGGCGCTGCTGCGGCTCGCTGAATCTGGAGTCTGTTTGTGTGGACCGTACGCAAGGGGGACAGCCCAAGCCTGATCGGATTTTTAAAATTTAAATTCGCAATTTTAGAATAGGTTCTTAAATTTTAGATTCACTAATGTAGACATTTGAAAGTTTATTAGTCACTCCAGATTGCGCATGCGCAATCTGGAGTGACTAATTCATAAACTCTCCTGAGCTGCTCCTGAGGCTTGTTCAAAATTGTGACAAAATTTGTGAACTGGAGTGTATATATGATGATCTGGGCCTGGCAACAGTGGGGCCTTCCCTTTTGGCAGCCATGCTGTCGTTGGGTGCTTGTACAGAGACGGAAAGGCGACTTCACGCGTGACTGGATTGGCATTGTCGGAAAGTTAGCCGCGGGTTCCGCGGCTTGTTTTGTGAACACTGCCTCCCCGGGGGGGTTACACTCTATAGATGGGCTTTATGCATGGACTTTGCGGGACGGGCTCGTGTAACCGGGCCTGGTTTTTCTTAGTAGTTTGTTACCCTGGTTTTATATAGTGGTGGTCACAGCCGGTCCTCTTTCTGACAGCGTTGACAGCTGAATTTTCAAGGGGGATAATTTTGGGGTAGGTGGGAGAAAGGGTATTATAGTGATATCCTAGCTGCATTGTTAACAAATTTGATAAAAATTATCATAGAATAGATTGTCATAAACCGCTAATTTATTATTCCTGCGACTGGCCCTTTGTGACAACTTGGACAAAGAATGGTGTACATGTCGCCAGATTGAAGCGTGCCAGTGAGTGTTTGCTTTACGCTGTGCTGGTTAACTGAGGCTGAAACCAGCAAACCAAGGCCTCTGAGCGAAATTCGATTGCTTTCTGGTTGGGTGAAAGACTTTTTGAGCGATCTGCAGGGATCCGATGCATTTCTACGCCAGGTTTAATTTGCCATGTAAATGGACGTGGAGGCCAGAGGCGGATGTATAATTAGTGGTCACCTATCCACTTACAGAGTGCCTTTGTTGACATTTTATGTTGGGTAAAGTAACAAGGTTTTGCTGCAATCACTCGTTGATTGCCGTAACAGATTATCAAGTGAAAATACAGCAATTCATCAGTTGGCTTACAGTACATGATGTCATATAGTGTAGGGTGCCATTTACAGATACTGTGCGTAATAAGTCCTATCTGTTGCATCTAATCGGTTTTTGGGCGCATGCATATACGGAATAGTGGACAGAGGACGAAAAAATAGAGCACTTCACAAGCACTGATGAAGCTGAATCCGGTGAAGAGGTTAACTAATCCACCAAAGGTAGCTGAAATGAAATGCATTTAAGAGTCAAGAATGATCTGCATTAACAGATGCATTATGAGTCGCTACTTACAGAGCAAATCAGTCCATTTGTACACTAGGTCTGTGAGATACGTGGTGCACATCATTTCCTTGAAGAAAACTCGGAGCAAGACAAGTTCAGAAGGGCTAAATAAATAAACGTATTATGGCAAAATGTTCTTGCTGTAGGGTTAAAACAACAGCACTTACTTAGTGACTAGCAGATCAGTAATGTTGGCTAATTTTCTTTGGTCGAGTTTGTATACAGCCTCGCTTATGTCCGTTTCATACCGCAGATCATCGCATTTGGGTTTACAGGTACAATTTTCCATTGACATTATTCCTGGTTCCAAACCCTTTACTTCAACATCCGGTTTTATGGATGACAACATTCCTGTGAAAATGAAGGAAAGATAATGTCATGCTCTAGCATTGGTAGGAAGAGCAGAGAGTGATGGGGGTCGTTGTAGATCTGTGACATCACATCAAGGGATATGTGTACCCAATGAAATACTTTGCATTTTGTGCTTTCTGAGTCTTGTTCAATTCACAATAATAATTGCTTAGTGTCTTAAAGCGTGCATACTTACTCAAGTGCTCATTCACACATTTCATTCCGCTGTAATTACATACTTTCACGCCGTCTACGCCGCCTGAAACATATTTAATATTTGATTCATGCTTTTTGAATAGTGTAAATTAAACTCGGAATGACACTTACTGAACATAGAATATATGTAGGGTACGCAATTGCAGTGGTTGATCATAGTTCTTATTTTGCATTCCAGAATGCAGTTATCATAACTGTAGGTTTTATATAATGTCATGTGCTTCTCATCTTGGAAATAACAGAATCGCTTATTTTTTGGAATCTGCCGGACTAAATGAGTGCTACTTGTGATTGTCGGAGTGACCGATGCGAAGATTTCTCTACCACCGGATACAAGGAAAGACCTGCTGGCCATGGTCGGGAAAGCGCTGGGGTCGTGTATCAGAACCTGAAATGTGCCAAGCTTTCCGTAAGACACCCATATTTACCTTACTACCATGGAATAGTGTATCTGGAAAGATTGCGTGCACCTTGAATCCATTGACGTAGGCTGTAGAGTGACCTGCATTTTCGGATTCAGGGCTGAGCAGGACAGTTAAACCCAGGATAGGACCCGGTCCGTTTACCCTGCGGATATTGAGGCTCTCCTCTTTGTCGGTGATCAAATCTTCCTCTGTTGGTGCTTCGGAATCTTCAGTTGTGATGTTTATACCAAGAATAGCATTTCTGAAATATTAAGATTGGCGTTAACCAGAACAAGGTACAGTATACACCAAAGGTATACACCTCGAGTTATTGAGTATGACCCGAGATTTCGAGCGAGAGTGCCAAATTCTAAGGGTACGAGTATGTTGTACTGCATACAGCGCACGAGGTATATAGACCATTAACCAACAAATAATGTGCCCTTCATAATATTTTGTGCCTTGATACGATACTAACGTAATTTCTTGCTTATCCTTCATTTTCTTGGAGTTGAACGACCAGCAGTAACCGTAATCTGTTCGGCGCGATTCAAATAGCTGGCTACAGTCTGATTTTGTCCCCATCCAGTAACATGAAAGGGCCATCCACTCGATTGGTTGCACTACCTGAAATGTTGAGAAACAATTTAAACATGTTTTGCGAATGTCAAACTTACATTTGATCCCATTCTACCCACTACCACGCCTTGTTTTAAACCATCAGTACAATTTCTTTCGCGAAATTTAATTTCACGGTGAAATAATGTGCAATTAGCGATCGTTCTTTACCAGTGTATCCCACAGATTATTTAATTGCAGAAAGTTAATAGCATATTGCAATGAAATGTGTACGTACATCCCGCATCAGGCGATCTGTGGCATTCACATTTTTGTCGAAAAATTGTTTAATGTCTTCCTCGTCTTGTCCACCGGAGGTAACTCTCATTTCACCAAGGCCACTAAGAAGCTTCATTACCTTATCCATATGAGGGCTATTTTTCCAACTGGGAATTTAAAAGGTTAATTTTGTTATATTACTCAAACGGATGCGTAGCATAGCGTGCAGTACAGTAAAATGCGAAACAGTGAGTTGTGCTTTGTGATAATTTGTGATGGTATAAGAGGAGTACTCCCACGGTTCTTGTGCGGTTGCGTTGTGGTACAAGTTTTTCATGACTTTGTTAACATTACAAATGGTTACTGCCGGAAAGGCGACATCCCAGATGGGAGTGTCAGTTGATTGTATGGTGGTCATGAGTTGGTTGTTGGAGTATCTCTTCAAAATTGGCCGTACAAACAGTATTGCTCCAGTTAAGGAAGCAATGAAGCACACGAGCCAGAGTATCCTAGAGTTACGGGTAAAAACAGCACATAATACTAGCAGTTATATTAACAACTACAACAACAGTGATGTTTACCGTTCCATGATGAAGACGTCGTCTGTGCCAATGTACTTCACTCCATGAATGGTAGTATTGTCACAGTAATCCTTTGTTACGTTCAGGCAACTGCTTGGTGATTTTTTATGAGTATTGCAGGCAGTGGCTTGCGTCGAACAGGAAGTGTTGTCAGGCACACTTGATATACCGATATTTCTTTCCCAATTTAGGCTTCGAAAAGTGCTATTTGTCATGACTGCCTCAAGTTTCTGCACCAAAATCACGAATCTGTACTTTTGACATGGCTGTATTGTGCGGTTTGTGCCTGATGAAGCTAGACTGAGTCAATATGCATTCTGTCTATTCATGATATAGCTGTTGGATGTGTTATATTTTAGTGCTTACGTAAAATGGCAACCAGCAGTACTCGAAATGTTGCTGTTACCTGTGATTTTTGGTGCTAAGGTGCTGTAAGCGATAAATCCCAATAGTATGCCATGTTATTCTATTGAAATTATAAGACATTGATCGCGCTGTTAGTATAGCGACAGTTGTCATGAATGTCTGAGGGAAAATATTTGTCCTAATAACAGGATAGGATCAATGTCTGGTGAGGACATACACACTCAGTTTTAATTTACAATAGGTAAAGCATGATTCATAGAAATAGGAGACGATTTTATAAGGCTGCAGCAATATTTAGGCTATCAAGTGGTACGACAATAAAAAACCGAGTTTCTGTAGAAAACGTGGACCAATTAAAAAATACAGTACCTCACTTAGCTTTGATACAACATATATTTTATAACAAGAACTTGCAAGAAAAAACCATGAAATCATAGCCATATTTATTTATTTATTTATTTATTTATTTATTTATTTATTTATTTATTTATTTATTGTTACCACCAGAGACATCGTCAAATCATAGCTTGGGATACTCCCCCTAAAGGGGCTCCGCCTCAAAAACGGGGTAATAAGCACATTTGATAATGACATACACAACAATACAATTAATAGCGAGAGAAAATTTCAAATATTTTACAATTTAGTGAAAAGTGGTTCATTTAAAACAGCAGCTTACCACATCATTCTGTAGCGTTAACGAGACTGTTCGGTCATTTGTAGCCACTGTTTTGGTGCACAGCTTTTTAAGCAACTAAACTGATAACAATACAGGCTGGAATATGCAAGTACTACACTCCCACTTGTACTTTGGGGTGAAGTGAAACTGCCTTAGGGCTTATATATGACTTATGTTACTCGGACCATTATTTTGTGAACGAGAGTCTGGCACAATCCAATCAGTCTATTGGACTTTGACGTCTTTTTGCTTCTTGCAGCATGCACGGACTAGTGGACGTAGAACAAAGAAATAGAGCACCTCAATTATGCTGACGAAACTGAATCCTATGAAGAGATTTACTACCCCACCAAACGCAGCTGGAATAAATCGCATGTTACTTGTGTTTAATTGTCATATTAACGCAGCATTATTCCATAAAATTTGTGCAAATGCTTACCGAGAATGTCAGTCCATTTGTAGAGGAGATCTGTGCGATACTTGGTGAAAGCCATATCCTTGAAATAAACTCGAAGTAGAACTAGCTCACCCCTGGACAAAAATGATTCGTGTAAGACTGACATGTTTAGTTATGAAGCAAGACAGAACTTACTGATTAATTCCAGTCCTGACAACCGATATGTCACCCGGTTTTGTAGGATAAACAGCAGCGGTCACTTCCGATTTGTACCGAACATCGTTGCATGTGGGTCGGCATTTGCAATTTTCTATGGACTTTATCGACCTGTTCCAACCCCTTACGTCCTCCGGTGGTGTGAAGGAAGAAAACATTCCTGTCGAAAGAAAACCAGAAGGTATTACCTAATAACATCATTACGCGATGGACTAAAGAGAGGATGCCACTTACGAAGATAGCTATTTATGCATGCAATTCCATTGTAATCACACAGTTTTACGCCATCTGCAACAACAATATTATACATATTGTTATGCACTGTTCACTACAATGAGGTACCCGAAGCTATACCAGTGTCAAGATAAGCAACGCTGATTGTTGAACATTGCCAACGTGATGATGGTGGCATGAACAATGCATAATATCTCCCCCTTACCCCACACATGTAACGAGGACTTGGACAATGTATCACACCATGCTTTCAAATAACATTAATGACACTTACAGAAAAGCGAATAAATGTAGGGTACGCATTTGCATTTTTCTTGCATGGCTTTTATTTTGCATTCCAAAATGCAGTTGTCGTAACTGTAGGTTGAGTAGAATGTCATTTTCTTGTCGTCTGAGAAGTAACAAAATCGATTATGTTTTGGGAGTTCCTTGACTGCTTGAGTGGCGTAGGTCTGAGTCGGAGTGACCGCTGCGAAGACCTCTCGACCAGCGGTCACAAGGAAAGATCTGCTGGCCATGCTTGGAAAAGCATCCGGGTCTTGAACAAGCACCTATTGGCAAAAATAAAGAAAAGGTACTTGTTTCACGTGTGCAAAGAAGAAAAGTGTGTCAATGTACACATTTTGGTTTTAGTTAATTGGATAAATCGTCTGACTAATCTGCCCAGGTCAGATGACCAACTTTCTCTGTCTAACCTGGTGAGTCAGCTGAACAAAGCAAGAGAGTCGGGCTATTAAGGATTTGTTCAATATTAGTCAACTGACTTACTTTTCTTTCTTGATGTGTACATGATACTGTACGAGTACCTTAAAACCTGTCATGGAGGCTGTTGAATGTGATCGGTGATTAGATTCTGGGTTGAGCATGACAGTTAAACCCATCAGGGACCCGACCCCATTTACATGGCGTATCTTGGATGACTCTTTTTCATTTTCTTCTTTGTCGTCTTCTGAACTGTCGGCGTCGTCGTCATCTACGCCATTGTTGACATTTCCAGTGATTAATTCATTCAGCAATGAATTACCGCTGGAAATATCCACATTTTCTTGAAATGCTTAATTATCACTGACATACTGTCCAGAGTTTTTGTTGTTGAAGGTGCTATACTGACCTGTTCTGAATTTTTTGCGCGTCTTTCATTGGCTTGGAATTAAAAGACCAGCAGAATCCATCATCTGTCCGCCGTATTTCGAAGAGGGTTTTACAGTCTTGCTGTTCACTTAGCCATCGGCATACCAGAAACATTCTATCTACCGGTTGTGTGACCTACGAAAATAGTGTGGCAAATTAAATTATATTAATTTTTAGATTACTGGTGGTAAGTGATGTAGAAGCCCACATTCGTGTTTACTATTTTAATTATTATTCACAATATTTAAACAGATAATTAACACGAGAGCCGATTTATTAAACTGGCTTTTGGAGTGCAATTTGGGGTTTTTAAAGTATAACTTAGGATGGAAGCATTGAGGAACATTTTCAATAAAAAGGAAACTTAATAAAACTGCTTTATGCCTGACACTTACGTTTCTCATCAGTTGTTCTGTGTAATTGGCATTCTCATTGAAAAATTTCTGCATAGCCGCACTGTCGGCGTTACTTTTGGTGACTTTCATTTGCCCAAGACCACTTAGGAGCTTCATCACGGCTGGCATGTGCTGGCTATTGTTCCATCTGAAATCGAAATTCACCTAACATGCACTTTGATCCTGTATTAATGTAATATATTCATGGCAAAGAATACAACTGATGTGCAGTATACTCATACGGTGCCTCATTGATCGCCTCCCTGTACAAGTCACCCATGACTTTGTTAACATTACAAATAGTAACTGATGGAAAGGGGACATTCCAAATGGGAGTGTTTGTTGATTCTACTGCGGTTATTAGCTGGTGGTTGGCATATCTCTTAAAAACAGGTTGCACAAACATGAACGCCGCTGTCAGGAACGTAATCCAGCACGCGAACCACAGTAACCTGATAGAATAATAATAATAATAATAATAATAATAATAATAATAATAATAATAATAATAATAATAATAATAATAATAATAATAATAATAATAATGTAACATTTTGCACGAAGTACTTACCTTTCGCAAATGTGTGCATTGTCGCGGGCAATATATTTGACCCCATGGACGCTAGAACTTGAGCAGTATTCCTTCACTGTTGTGATGCATGACCTTGCCGATCTCCTTTTAATGTCAGTTGCTGAATTTTTTCTCGAAAACAGCGGATTGGTGCCCGTCGAAGGTTCTCTTTCCCAGGATGGTACGCGAAAATCCCTAGAGCTGATGACACTAAGTGTTCTTCCATTATAGTGTGTTTGCCCTGGCATGACTTCTTGATGGTTTAGTGACAAGATCTGGAGTGAATCTTGTTTGTCGATGTTTGAACGAGTGTAGATGTTGCGTGATCTGTTCCGCTGGGATTCCGTGCATATAGTAACAGCACTCAAGGAAAAAAAAAATGTTGTCATTTTAGTTGCCATATGCAACAACTTGTTATATAAAGGTTCCGTACAGTGTGGGTTATTGATGTTATTAAATACGTGATGCAGATAGTAACTATAGTCAGGAAGACGAAATGTTATACCTGTAGCTGTATACCAATTGCATTGATTTGATAGACTTTATTGATGTAAGGCTTATGAAGAGCGGATTTGTCAATGTGCTTGCGTTTAGCATTCGGTGCTTGGCTACAGGAATCGCGGAAGAAGAGTTCGCCTGATATATCTTTTTGTGCCAATGTTATATTACAAAGTTTGAGATGGATGACAAGAATTCTTTTCAGGAAAGGAAAGAAATGTATTTTTTATTTTGGGTTATTAAGGGGCATTTCAACTGTTATTACTTAAAGAGTGTGAGCAGAACATGGAAACTGTAAAGTAAGTATTTAATACTGATAGGCGTACGACCAGCTTTGAATATACTTTTTATTTATTTATTTATCATTTTAAACACACAATAGTAGCAAAGGTTGTGCTCAACATTACATTATTTTCAAATTGCATATTGTACTTGAATATACAACCTGAAAAAGAGTTTCGTGCCTTCCAAGTTATCTATAATGACTGGTCATATACAGGGTGTATCTGAACTCAGTGCCCCGACGTATATGACTGCCTTCCTAGCCACCAGAGGATCGATCTAAGTATAGGAGTCATATGTCTGGGCAGCCTCATTACTGAGATACACTCATTAGCGATTTTTGCCTAATCGCTCCTTCTGACTTTTAAATAGAATTTTCTGGTGTAACTAGCCAAAGAGTCCTTACCACCTGTGGGCAACAAACCAACAAAGTCCGGCCCCCAGACCTTCCAGAGCCTTCTGACTGGGGGAGGGTTCGATGGGTGGCCTAACCGACAGGATATTTTGTACTACATGTTTGCGGCCAATTATCTCCGTAATGCGACGGCCAAACATAATGACTCCTATGCTTAAATCGATCCTCTGGTGGCTAGGAAGGCAGTTATATACGTCGGGGCACTGAGTTCAGATACACCCTGTATATAGACAATAACATACTGATTTGTGAGTATGCAAGGAACGCGTCAACTATTGTACGGTACCTGAGTGGTGAGGCATTTGTGCCTCTATATGACCTCATGTAACATTTTTATACTATTGGAGAACACTTTCGGTTTTCAGCGTTTGGCTGGCTGTGGATCCTGGATGCTGTGATTAGTCATAAGGGACTTAATGTAATAAATATAATATGGGTGAAATATTAGTAGGAGTAAACCACTGCAAAAATACCAAAAAACGCAATAGTGTGTACAGTGTGCATGTAGCTGGCATTCACGAGGACTATTTGTCCCTGCAAGACAGGACGACAGGACCAAAAAACCTATTTGTGATGCAAAATTTTCTAGGCTCCGCTTTACAACAGCAATACCTTATTGGTTTTGGGTTCCATGCCAAGTTATTGTTAACATACTGTAATTTTCATGTTTTACTGTAACAGAAGTACTTTTTTTTGCAACGAAGGAAACTTTTTAAAAGCTTTTGTGCAAGATGAGTGTGCAGGAGGATCGTACAGTATGGCCTATTGCACTTGAGCAGATCTGGAGCGCTTACATGCTCTGAACGATGGTTTTATCACAAAGTAATAGAACACTTCAAGGACACTGATGAAGCTGCATCCGAGGAATAGGTTCACGACTCCTCCAAATGTAGCTGCAATTTTAATAGGTTACTACATGATTTGATGCATATCTTTCAGCATTACTTACAGAGTATATCGGTCCATTTGTAAACTAGGTCCGTACGGTACGTGATGAATGCCATTTCCTTGAAAAAGACTCGCAGTAGAACAAGCTCACTCCTGAAAACAGTCATTGTTTAGGCACAGCATTATGATGGCGGGACATTGCTTACTTGTCAATTGATTCATCAGACACTGATGTGATGTCCTCGGGTTTGGATGGATAAACGGCTGCGGTTACTTCTGACGTGTACTTAACATCGTTACATGTGGGTCGGCATTTGCAAAGATTCATTGACTTCACACTGATATTTAAGCCTTTCACATATTTGTCTGGCTGTACGGAGGAAAAAAATCCTGCAGAAAGCAAGTGACTTCTTATAAATGAACGAGTAAATGTCAAAATTAATGGATTCGGTACTTACGCTGGTAATTAGTTATACACACCATTCCCGTGTAATTACAAACGTTTCCTAAAATAATAATGTTATGATATTTGCATATATTAACACTGCAACATATTTAGAGTGGCTAACGTACCTATCACGGAGAATATGTATGGGACGCAGCCGCATTTTTTTTTCATGGCTTTTATTTTGCATTCCAGAAGACAATTATCGTAATGGTAGGTTCTATAAAACTCCATTTTTTTCTCATACTTGAAATTGCAAAATCGGTCTTTTTTGTTGAGTTGCTGGACTGCTTCTGTGCCGTAAACGACAGTCGGAGAGACCGCTGTGAAGACCTCCCTACCAGCGGACACAAGGAAAGATCTGCTGGTCATGCTGGGAAAAGCGTCTGGGTCGTGTATTAGCACCTGAAACGTGAGGGTTTATGTATGGCATAAACAAATCACGCTAAGCAATTTGCATATCACAATGCACAACATTACCTTAAAGCCTGTGAAGAAGGATGAGGAATTGGCAGCGTTTTTGGAATCAGGGTTAAGCAAGACAGACAGTCCCATCATCGGACCTGCTCCATTTACTCTGCGGATTTTTGAGGTTTCATTTTCGTTGGCAATCATGTCTTCGTGCGAGGTGTCGGATCCGTCACCGGAATCATCACTCGCATTGACACTCTCAATGGACTCGTCTTGAATCCTGCAACGAGAATTATTCGTGAATACTGTGTAATTCGGATAATTGTGCAATATTGTGTAAATTGTAATGGTATATATTGGGTGCGTGCTTACATTGAACGTATGTATAAGTGCTGTAGTGAAATGATACTGCCCTGACCTTTGTGGATTTTTGTTGGCGTCTTTCATTGCCTTGGAGTTAAAGGACCAGCAGAAGCCTTCATCAGTACGCCTCTTTTCGAATAAATCACTGCAGTTGCGTTTCTCACTTAGCCAATAGCATGATAACGCCATTCTGTCTATAGGCTGTGTGACCTGAAATTGACCATATGCATTTGTACGTTGTTTGTCGTAGGTATTGGAAGGTTTCGGGTTGGGACTCTTTAGGGGTTTGGGACTCAAATGCCAACTACTTTGACTCTTGATGAGTGCATGTAATTGAATGTAGTTGACATAATGTGCTCATGATATGTGTATAATGAAATATTATCACCTCTTTCATTAGTCCTTCTATCGCGTTCACGTTCTTGTTGATGACGTCTTCCATTTCTTTATTGTCGTTCTGCTGCTTGTTAATTTTCGTTTGGCCGATACCAGTTAGGAGCTTAATCACATTCCCCATTTCAGGGTTGTTATTCCACCTGAATTAAGAATACAAAAAAAACATGAAATTGTATTGAATTAGTGACAAGAATAATTTATACTTTCACGGTTCCTGGTTGATGATGTTACGGAACAAGTCCTCCATTACATTGTTAACATTGCAAATGGTTACTGCCGGAAAGTCGACGTCCCAGATGGGAGTGTTAGTTGATTCTACTGCCATCATTAGCTGGTTATTGGCATATCTTTTAAACACTGGTTGTATCAGCAGTATAGCTGCAGATAAAGAAACAACACAGACCGCGAACCATATGATTCTGAAAATTGAGGACAGCAATATGACACACATTGTTATAGAAGGATTAGGTTATTTGTGACAATTACCTTTCTAAGATGTGAATGTTGTCGACGGTAATGAATTTGATTCCATGAACTGAAGAAGTTGAGCAGTAGTCTTTGACTGTTTGCAGACATGAGGTTGACGATTTCTTATTGATGTTTGCCACCGAATTTTGCCTCGATATCAATGGGTTTTCAGCCGAACTTCCCAAGCCAATATGTTTATCCCAAGAGGTGGTACGATAAGTACTACGCCTGATTGCACCATTGGAATTTTCACGACTCACGACCGGAGGATGACTTGGCATTATTTCACTACCGACGAACAGAGCCTGAAATGACCCTTGCGATCAGACATCGTGACTATGAACAGTTTGCGTGTATTGTGTTCTTGCGCAATTGGCAACTGACAGTGTTGGACGCGTTGGGGCATGAGTCGCCTTAGTGCTGCTTGGAGCTGCAATGTTCCGAAATATCCCAGGCGACAATTCCCTACGGTTCTTCACTCATTGCATGGCCTCAATGTCGATTCACTGTAGTGTGGCCAAAAAATGAGACCAAAGTTTGGCCGTTGCCATGAAGTTCCGAAATTCACATAAAGCTGACCTTGGTACACATAGCAATGGTATCTGTATAGAGACATCGCATCGGGTTTTCTGCTTATCGTATAAACGAAATATACAGTCCAGCAGGGTGTAATATTGTTTTCCCTAGAGTCTTACGTAAAGGCATGTAATGTTTTGTAACTCCTGATTGTATCACGGAAATATTAGTCGATTTCTCTTGACCCCGCAAAATGTTGATTGCTGTTTTTGTTTCTTTACAGGTGAGTGATCCAGATAGTATTGACCCATATCAACGTACTTTGCGTGAGACGGTGAGTACAAAATGATGATCCATTAATGTTTGGAGCGCGCGGGGGNGGGGGGGGACCTTCTGAGAACTTTTTAGCTCAAAGATTTTCTTCAATATCTCCACGAGAAACTTCGCTTTCCTGGTACGTGTAATCATTGGTACCTTTGATCGTTTAAGACACTACCAAGAATGAAAAGAGCCCTTTGACACAAAGCAGTAGAAAACTTATAGAAACTTTTGGGAGGCATCTGTCATCTTGGATGCTTTGTTTCCACATTTTCGAGACAAGAAGCATCTTGGAGTTGGTAATGCTAGAGTTGAGACTAGAGTTTCAGATTGCTGACGTTATTAGTCTATGGCTCTAGGCTGTAAAGAAGTTGCATTCTTGGTAAGAAAGAATTGTAGTATTCACTCCTGCAGGTCACAGTGCTTACAATATGTTAATGACATTATTAATGTCATGGCTATCTGAAGTCCTTGGCAACTTCATCATTACAAAGCTAGTTCTGCTTTATATCATCTGCGTGTGGAGACACTTGTAATGAACATATTTGATGCCTGCTGTGCAGTGGGTTACCGTATTTTCAGCCTGATGGAGATAAGTCACCTCGTTTGTCACTCAGGTCATACGAACGTGCATGGAGGTGACAGGTGGAACGAGTTGCTTTGAAACTTTGACCTAAACTGATCATTTACGTGCACCGTAATGCACGACACTACTCGAGTACAAGTCAGAATGTCTGGGTGCCACTTATTTATGTCTCACATTTTGACATTTCAAATTACCAATCTGCTTGACGTCTGTACTCAAGTCGCCCCACAAATATCTCACAACTTGTCACATTTTATGTCCCCGCTTTGTGTATCATCCAAGCACATGACATTCAGCACTTTGCAAGGATCTCGCGGGCATAATGTTCAGACTTATCGTAATGGTTGTCGACCGAGGTAATGCCACCTCGTGGACGTTAAAATTCCTCTCAGAGACCGCCGCGAATGGAAGCATTTTCATGAGGAAAGATGAAGCCGGGGACTGCAATCCCTCAGCTATTCGAGCGGAAGTCAGGACATTACTCTTTTCTTCCTTAAAGACGCCGGCTCCTCTTTGGGATGGGACTCAAACTGACTCCTCTACACTCAAAGGCGGATAAACATCGAGTGGATAAGAGCAAAGCCCTCACATTCGAGTTCCAGAAGTAATGACCTATCGTTAACAAACCTCACTGGGGAATAATCTTTTCAAAGGGTTAAAAAAGAAACGCTTCAAGAACTTGAAGCTGAGCAAAATGGCGCATCACGCGGCCAGTGTCATCAAGGAGCCAATGTGCGGCCGTGCGAGTAAGAAGAGGTAGGCCTTGAGTGACGTCACCGGCTGGGAGAGCAATGGAGAAAAGGGTTGTCCCCCAGCCAGTGACGTCACCGAAGGGCTACCATTTCTTACTCGCACGGCTCGCACTCGATCACGTCCATTTGCACGTCTGCCGCATCTGAAAATGTCGCTAGCAGTATGACGGAATTAATGTCCAGCACTGTACTGCAGCCAGAATATGCGCATTTACGAAGGACAGACTGTTCACTTTCATATACTTTTATTTATTTTGTATTGATATTGTTAAAGCAATCGGTGCCATTGTAACGTCTATGCTGTACAATTTTGGTTTCTTTTCAAAAAATTGTTCAAAAATTGCGCTCCACTCCATCCCGAGTGCAATGCCAAGCCTCCAGAGTTCATGACCAAACCCGGCGGCAGTGGCCTCCATTTTCTCCAGTTTTTAAGATGAAGTGACAGGTGACATCCAAGGGAGGTGGGATGGAGACGGGGTTAACTGGAACGGCGCCTTCCTTCCGGACCGTTACCCGGAAGGAAAGACATCTCGCTCCGTCTCCCTCAACGACCTTTTGCGAGTTAGGCCTGGTCTTAGGTAGAAAACCCCTATTCTCTCTCGGAATAAGCCCCGCTGGTATTTGCTCATCTGGCCAAACTCCCCCAGATGCACACAATTTGGGCTTGATTATGGGCCCCCTCCTGCCGTGATGGTAATGTGGATGGACTTTGTACAGAAGGAGAAGGGCGCTGGAGTTCTCACGCTGCCAATGTACTTTACCCGAAGAAAAAAAAGAAGTTCAGGACAATGGAAAATTTGCATCCAATTTGTGCGTACAGTGCTCTGTGTACAGTGTAACTTTAAGGGACGTCCCATTATTGTTTAAGAATTCGCCTGAATAGTCTTCCTTTAAGTACACATAGAGAGAGCACTATGTATGTGTACTTAAAGTGGAAAAGTTCAGCATTTGATTCCGTGTATTTACAGTACGTAATGGCCACTTTTTTCAATTTAAATTGCATTGCCTGTTTAAAATCGTGGAATCTGCACGATTTTATTCAAACATAAGTGTTTGCTGTTGACTTTTTCCGATTAATGTGTGGGGAAATTAGGGGGAAAATAAAGGCAAAGGCTGTACACCATCGATAAACTAACAAGCACCCCCCTGAAATCACACAGGAAGATTGTTTGAGTTGAATGATGTTCAGAGTGAGGGAACGAATAAAGGAAGGAGAAATATATACTGTATTTTATCGGTATAGCTCGACGAACTTTTTGAATCGAGCTTGTTAAATAAAAAAAAGCCCGTGGGGCCCAACGGAATGGATAATATTGAAGAAGCAGCGACTGTTATTTTATGCTGATGAAATGTGCCGCGGTGCGAAGGAGAAATATTTTGATTAGCGTCGAATCGCGGTTTGTAGAGTAACAGTAGCCAAAAAGCGCGTAAAGTGTTTTTCTTATTGGTTTCTCCTCACTGATAAGAAAAATACATCTTCTTTTTTTTGTTTGTTTCGATCTCAAGCTATTTAGTAGCAAACAGACGGTAGCATTCGCAGGGAAACCTCGAACGAGAGCGCCTTAACGCTTTGAAATCGGATTTGAGGAGAAGAAGGGGGGGACAAAAGTTTCAAAGTGGCGCGATTCCTAACTTGGCCATTATCAAGCTGAGGATCTGGGGGGAGATTTACGGTAAATTTCAGTGGTACTTGTGGCAGTTCCTGCGATCGGAAAGGAAATGAGTTGGCGTTCTTGGAATTCTAGATAATTATCCTATGGTGAAGGTGGGCATCGGCAGTGTCGCCTAAAGACCGCATTCTGCTGGTTAGGCCCTTGCGGATGGGCGCTTCTGTAACAATGGCATTTATGGATTCTCCTAAAATTAGTTTGGCAGCACTTCGGCTCCGACCGAAAACGTGGATGCTGCACCCGCGGTTAGGGCGACGATTCTCGTACCATCCTTCTGGACATGTGGTACCATGTTTCAACTTTCCGTTTTCGTTCGATTTTTCGGTCAGTTCGGAAATCCCTGTGATAAAACGGACAGAACGTGGACACACCAACTGGACGAAGTCAATCGTGCGGAACGGATGGTGTCGGGAAGCGGATAGTGCGGTGTCCTTATCGGCATGATTCATCCTGCAGATCGAAATGGGTCCGTTGTGCAAGCAGAGATGGACACGACCTGGTGTTCAATTACCTTTCGCCACCAAAAGGGGTCCCTGGTTCTAATAACCACCAGACTAGTGTGTGCATAGGGATGACGTCAACTTTGAGTAGGGAAAGGCATACAACGAAACACATGCAATGTAA
>JYFJ02006614.1:0-18778 GCA_000934665.2 Catajapyx aquilonaris | reverse complement strand
ATCTCTCTCTCTCCCCCCTCCCCGCTTACCACCACCCAAAATACTCCCACCATCGTCCATACCTCGCCTAATCAGCACCCCCCCCTTCCCCCCCACCGATGAAAATTCGAGCACGTGTCATGAGGTCGCGGGAGGAAAGCTCTCGACGGCACTCGCCCAAATCACCTGCACCTGGCACACTGATTGGCGGGAGAAAAAGTCGCGGACGATTCCATAACAGTCCGACAATCTTTTTGACCGTGATAGTACTGGAGCAGGAGAAAAAACAAACCTTATTGGACTTTCAACAGTCTCGGATAAGAAATATTATTATACGATAACAGTTTAAACTGATAACTTTTTATTTTATTTTTATTTTATTTAATAAACGATAACTGTTTAAAGTTGTTGCAATCGCATGCTTTGAATATCCAGCATATTAAAAAAAAACAAGGGATTTAATTATCCGTGTTCTTCTACTTGTAAGTTATTGCAAGCCCAAAGTTGTAATTTCTGTGTAGATATTTGTAACCCGATGGAGGTGCCCAATTATTTCCAGGTGTCCCGAATGAAGCAGAATGTTGCTAGATCATAGGGCACCTCAATCGGGGTGAAACAAGCAAAAAAAAATTACAGCTTGGGAGCGAAATTTTCTGTGACTGAAAGGACTCAGACGATTTATTTATTTTATTTTATTTATTTATACCTCGGTGCTCCATTAGGGGAGTGGAGTACCACCATTCGATGGCGCCAAGGATAGGGAAGGAAGGAAGCGGCTGTGGCCTATTATATAGAAACAACCCCGGAATTATCCTGGGGGACCGTGGAAAACCACAGAAAACCACGGTCAGGGTTGCCGGCCTCGGGTTTCGAACCCAGGACCACCCGATTAGCAGTCGGGCTCCTTAACCACCCCACCAACTTGCTTCGGTAAAAGACTCGGATAATAATTATATTGGAACACGCTGTTTGTAAGAACACAAAGGTTGATTCAAGTCATGACTCGATGTTTTTACGCGAACGCCTTGACTTTTATTTAGTATCGGCGCGCGGCGTCAGCCAGGTATTCAGTAAGACAGTATTTAGGTTTCATTACGGCTTGTCAGCTTGACAAGCCATCGATACAAGGGAGTATAGATGCATCTATTCTGCCCACAGCGATACTGGCACTACTGGGACTCCACGGCTATACTAGGAAAATACAACGCCGTAAAATGGACTTACGCTTCAAAATGGCCTTCAGATGGGACACTAACAATGCCTCTAGAGGACTTTCAAATTATGCTTCTACCCCTGATCCAACTCCGAAATCAACAACAATCACTCACAACCCATAATCGCAAAAAAAACTGTACATCGTCAAAATAATAAAAATAAAACGAAATAAAGTAAAAATAAATACAAGAATCAAATAAATAAAGGCCGGGTTGCACCAGCTCCCGGAAAATTTGTCTGGCCGAAGAAGAGCCCGGTTAGTTTGTTATTCATTGTTGTCAACAATTCTGTCAACAATGAATAAACTATCCTGGCTCTTCGGCCAGACAAATTTCCCGGAAGCCGGTGCAACCCAGCAAAAGTAAAAATAAATACAATAATAAAAATACAATAACACGCATCCTCTCACATCAGCCTTCCTCAAATAAATATATATAGTAAAATGGACTTACCCTACAAAATACCTCTCAAGTGATCCACTAACAATGCCTGTACAGGATCTTCAAATTATGCTACTGCCCCTTATCCAACGCCAATATCATCAACATTCACTCTCACTATAGAGCATCCTCCAACAATCGCCACAAAAAACTTAACATCGTAAAAAATTAATTATGAAAATGTTACGGTTTTGTGGCATTACTATAATTATGACTGTAACATCTCTGTTTAAAATTATCCAAAATATGTTCTGCATCGGACTCATTCATTCATGGCGTCTTTACTCCCTTTGAAATTAAACACAGTACGGTATTTACTTACTAGTACTAGAATGACTGATACTAGATGACATTAGAAATAATGTCGATCAATGATGTTTCTCTAAACAGTTCTGTTTGTAGGATATTTCACAAGTGGATCTTCAACTATACTAAAAAATTAAAACTACACTCATAGTCAAGCTCATAGCTTTTAGTGAATATTATTTTCTTGTTGTATAATAATAAGTTACATAATTTTAGTGTCCTAGAGACGTCCTGATTGGATGCCGAGAGTCATGTTAAACATTTCTTCAGAGAAAGTTGAAAAATATTGATATTACTGTATTATATTTACAAAAATTCAAATTAAGCAAGGGCGCGAGCAATGCTATACCTTCAATCCTGTATTCAAGCACAGTATAAATGAAATAATTGTCTCTGGCCTATCCTATTAACATGGGCTACTCCATCACTGCACTCGCCTGGTAACTGGACTATTCCCTGATGGGCTTAACCCGTAATCCTACACCGTGTTCTTTCAACTGTCCTCTCATCGCTCTCCAGCCCACAACCCAGGTGGTCAACCTTTTCCCCTCCTAGGACTCATACCTCAGTTCTAACAACATTCGTACCTTGTCTTCCAGGGTTGGTATTGTTACCTGGAGCCCCTGACCGTACCGTACAGTCTGGTTCGCCTACAATTATTATTTAACACTGCATAGGATGAAACAGGGCTGCAGTGAGCAGAGGATTAGGCAGGGTGTAGATCACATTCCATATTCTTTCACGACCTACTGTTAGGATGAGAGTTTGTAATTATACGTAATTAACCTCACGGTCCCAGTACGATTTATCTGAGGATGAACGGTTATGACGTTATGTTATATTTTGGGCTAAATAATAACTTTGTGGTTGTACTGTACATGGTCAATACCGTATAACTTTATGGGATTTTTTTAAATTTGACAAATAATGGGCACACAAATTGGTTATGACAATGACAAAGGTCAGGAAAGGGCTCTCCAAAGCAAATCACAACTCAATGTGTTGAGGTAAAACCTTTGGTTGTTTGGAGAACAGCACTGATTGTCGGATCATGAATATTCATCTGGTTTGGCCAAGACACCGATAAGCAAGGAGAGTGTATAGAATGTACTGTAACTGTGGGGGAATGACATCCATTTACTGGGTGGAAGATGAAGAGGGCTTGAATGGACTCTTATCATGGCTGTTGGGCTGCTGTGCAGGGATGTAGGAAATTGCTGACTCAAAGGTTAGGTCAAATTCCAAGTAACTTGTGCACTCAATAAGGAATGTTAAAAGTTACTGCTGGGCAGTGAATATTCATTGCCTATTTGCGTTATTTTTATAAGCTGCCGTAACTCGAGCACCATGGCAGGTTGAAGTGATAGATTGTGTTTTACTGTAGAATGAGTAGATAAGGAGGAGGCAGGGGAGTTATTAACCGTATGACGTCACGTTCAAGAATAAATATGGAAATAGCCTACAGGAGAATATTTGTTTGTGGGTCATTCCATGTGAAACAACCTAATATTCAAGAACGACTTTTGCTCTAAAACCAATATTTAAATTTGCAAAAAAAAATCCATATCAAAATAAATAACCCTTACAAATGAATTGGTGTCAAATTTTCCTTTTCATATTGGGAAATAGTATTTCTGTCACGCGTAATGAAAACCTCTTCCGGAAGGAAACTTTTGCGGAACTCAGTCATTGTTTCCACAATAGACAGGTTTACCTGTATAATTATGCAATTTCAAATCATTTTGTCTCATTTTAGTAATATGCAGGATATTTACATTATTGACTTCCGCAGAAGCACAGTACAAAATAATGGAATCATCCACCGTAAAAATAGAGCAGGCAGCAATAATACCTTTGAAAGTGCTGGAACTGCTCTAGGTAATTCACTGTGCTGGAGTAGGCTTAAGTAGAAAAAAAAGCAGTGTGTATTATTTTGGTTTTATGGTAAGCTTACGTTTGAACTACCGCGCTTTGTGTAATGGCCTACTTCCTGAGGCAATGCTATATAGTACAGAGCTATCTTCATTTTTGAGTAAATTTCTAAAGAGCAGCAAAATTTATTACCGTGCACGTTTGTAATGTAGAGAATTTAAAAAATCAAATGAAATGAGGTTTTAAAATAATATTCGCAAATGATATTCATACAGAATACAGATATTTTTATTCGCTTTTCCGCACTACCATGGTCAATTCCTCACACTCTAATGTAGCTGAAGTTATTGTAATCATCCCTATAATTTTCTAAAGGTCAGGCCTCATGTTGTTGACCGACGACACGTGAATATTTTCCAATGAGGTCTGGCATCGCTTGGCAAAACCGTTCATTAATCTTCCTGTGAGCGAGTTTCTCTTTATTTCCGTCTATTCGGAATCATTAGTTGGCGCTATTCAGGTTGCGTTTTTATCCTGGCCGGAAGCTCCCTTCTTTGTGAGCCCCAGCACCTCTCTACAATAGGGAGACTTGAAATCATTCCCGTCTTTTTTAGGCCCCCTTCTCCACCACCTACTCCTCCCAACCTTTCCCATCCACCGCCTTATCAACACCTTGATAGGCACCTTCGATTTTGTAAAGTAGAGCGTCTTGGAATTTACTCGGCAGGAAAGCGTACAACTTTTTCGCCTCATCCAACCCGATTGAGTATTACGGGTGCTTGCGAATGTTTGTTGATTAAATTCCAGGTCTGTCGAACGAGGCTATAGACGGGAACATTCCGGCATTCTTTTGATTTAGAAATGTGAACCCGCGGTTACCTAGTTGCAGACAGCTGAATAATTACAGTACAGGTGAGCTAACAATGGCTACTCGGAATCGAACTGGTGGAATTAACATTTTAGGAGTCCTGGTTGTTACTTGTGTGTTGTTGTTGTTGTTGTTTTGGAAGTTGTTGTTTTTTCTGGGTCGGGTGCAGGGAGGGACATGCCTCTCCTCGTTACCCAAGTCCACAGGGAATACTTCCGGGACAACGCAACGGGAGGAAAATGATTAACATCTCTCTGAGCGAAGCCTCTACTCCACGTCATTATTTATTCCAGCAACTTGGCTTTCCCAGCGGTTTCACCGCATTTCACCGATGCGATTCGACAATTAACTGGATTATTTTAATTACCTTGCACCTTTCCAGCCACGGGGTTTCTTTGCTAAGGAAGAAAAGGCTCTCTTGGTTGAAAGAGTACAAACTGGCTTAACTGATACCGAAATAGGTCTTGAATGATTTTATTATCATATACCAGCATCTTGGAACTCAGAAGAAATGCTCCTGTTTTGATCATGCTTGCGGTTGGCCCACCCAACTAATCTGAAGAGCTGAGTTCGTCCATGGGCCCCAGTCAACTCATGACTTTTTATCCCCCAAGGCCCCTTATCAGGTCCGGATTGCGATATTATTAGCGCCACAGATTAGCTAGGACACTGTGCCATCCGTGTCAGGGTTTACACCCCTTCCATCCCTCTGTTGGTGTCACGTAGGGTACTCTTCCATCAAGGACGAACAAACACTTCATATTGGGTTGTTGATCTCCAGCCCTGCCGCCCCATAAAGAAGGCCTACTTATAATCAAGAGTAAACCTATGTATGTTGTAAAGACTGTGCCAGGATCAAATATTAACGATTAAAGTGAAATATATATTTTAAAACCCCATCAGATGCGACTTGAAAGGGGCAGTTCCGGAGACTGGAGTGTTAAATTCAGAATTCAGAACTCTCTACAGATATTTTCAGCAATCACTGTTGCTGGTCACTATGAACCGACTACAATGGAATGCGTAAACGAAAACGGTCCCAGATCCCCTCCGAAGGTGCAGGTTATTGCGTGCTAGTGCTTAACAGTGAACTGTTTGCAGGTCCCAAATCCGCCATATTCAACCAGAATTGGGCCCTAGGCCCCGCTAACATTTAGCTAGGCCTATCTCCCACATTTATGCAGCGCAACATACTGAACAGGCGCAACCCAGAGTAGCAAAGTTTTTCCCCACACATATTCGGCTTCTAGTAACGGATCCCAGGCTGCAGAAGGGCTGGGAAGTAATTATGCCCATTAAAAAAGTGGTTCAAGTGTCATGATGGGCGCTGCTGGAAGCATTTGTGGGTCCGCACTTGATATTGCTATTGGCGTGCCACCAGCTTGAGAGCTGGTGGAAATTGAGGCCTCCTTCCTCCTCCGCTCCTTTCATGGCTGCCGAGCTACGTAGATTGGGGCGCTTATTGCCTTGGCCATCTGCAGCGCATCTTCCGGAATCGCTCATTAGTGGAAGGATGGGTGGGGAGAGAGGGAGGAGGAAGGGATTCGCCAGCATTTGAATGGCCAGTGATGGATTAGAGGCCGGAAATAATACAGACTGCCAGCAGGGACCATCCCTCCGATAGGGAAAACAACCTGTTTACTCCCGTCCAGTCCCAAATGGACACAAAATTGCCATCTGTCGCATGCGCCAAGAAATCGACACTCTCAGATGAGAGTAAATGATTGGAATGTATGAGGGCCAACCAGAAGAGTTACATATGGTTCTTGTATTTTGTATGTTATTTTTTAAGCTTGGACGTATAGACTATGGTTTTAAATCAGGATAAAAATATTTTCACATCGGATCTACCGCTACACAATTTTCAATAGATTTTTTCAAGAATCGTAAATAGCATGATACAATCCGCAAAATATGGAAATGCCCAGGGGCATGATGTGCCATGCAGGACAATCACCGAAGCCCTTGTAAAGGCCAGATATACAGTATCTATATTTCAACTTAACTCATGTTTTATTTAAAGATGGCGTGCCGATATACCATGGCACGTAACTAATTGATTCATAGCAGGTGGTTGGTCGTTTAAGGCACAGTTTCTCGCATTTACATGCTGATGATACATGTGAACTATTATCAAACGTATACTTGTAATTTCAGTAAGGATAAGTGTAACCGGGAGAAGTAAGCAGGTCACTGTGTTTGACACTATCCACATTGTAGTATACCGTCCTACTTTTCCAGCAAAGGATCTCTTTCAGGATCCACAAAAATATGATTAATAATAAATATTTTTAGAAATGCTCAAACCTGTAACCAAACTCACATCTTTTCCCTCTCCGCTACTCTACTCCTTATTGGAATACCTTGCATTGTCTTATTGCATCAAAAATTAATCAGGGACAAAATGCACTATAGTACCGCTACGTAACAAGTTTAAACGGATTGGTTATGTATTATTTTGCTATTTTTATTGTATGTATAAATTGTATTCACGATTAAATAATCAAATTACCACCGCAAGAGTAGGTAATATGGAAAAATGTAATGCAGATCTTAAATCAGCGCCTTCGGGTTAGTTTAGGTCAACCATCAAAACCCGTTCCTCAAAATCTCGCAAGGATAGTGTAATCAATTGATCCATTGCAATGTCTCATTTATAATTAAAAGGCTTTAACCCTGACTCTAACATAATTATTACCATTTTGATTATCACTTGTGCAGCAATTTGAGCTTTCGCAGTCCTTATTTTATCACATTCAATAGATTCACATTGGTCAATGTACTGTACTCCAACATGCTGCATTCAAATCCCTCCACTCCAAGCATGTGTTCGTAATTGGAAGTTAGGGTCATCGCGGTGCATACAAATTAAGCACTGGTTTTTCTGGAAGGGGGAAGGGTTCGGCAAAGCAGCGTTACGTAATTTCAGCGATGTTTCTCGCTAGCTTTACATGGGGGAAGGGGGTCACAAATCATCAAGAACAGCATTGTACGTACTGTAATTTATGGATAGCCTGATGGGTCTGTAGTCTTCTGCTAAGTTTCTGCTAGCATCATGCTTCTGCTAATCATGATTCTCCAAAAAGCTATTTTATGGGTTATCATGGTTCCTATTAATGTTGACAGCGGTACTGCTAACAGTAGGACAAAATATCAGCAGGTCAATTTTCTTGATATTAAGGTATAGCATACTCCGTTGAATGTGCGATGTACTGAATATTTGTGTCACTAAAATTGATACGGGATGGTAGAATATTCCCCCATTAAAGGGACACTCCACTCAAAATACAAGTTGGGCTCTAAAAATCGGGCAAAAAAATCCTGACTCCGAGGGTATAAGCAGTTTTTCTGAGAGACGAACGGTAAGGCCAGGGCGAAAGCTGGAAGTGTGTCGTTCGAAAACCGCGCTCAAACGCCCGGCGCAGGTGGCGACGCCACCCCTGAGGGTGACGTTGGATAGTAGCGCCGCCCTTCCCAACGGCGACTTGGATAAGTTGCCTGCGGGCATGGGGATCCGTGGGGATCTGGTTGTGTCCGAAGCCAACTTCCCCTAGTGCCCGTTGGGAAGGGCGGCGCTCTATCCAACGTCGCCTAACTTGGCCAGGTGGCCAGGCGGCGCCACTCTCGAATTTTTTTCCGACTTTCGTCTCTTCCCCTGACATTACCGTTCGTCTCAGAGATAAACGGATGGTATCACCGGAATCAGGATTTTCTGCCTGATTTTTACAGATCAACTTGTATTTTGAGTGGAGTGTCCCTTTAAAGCTACGTTTACATGTGAGGGATTCGACGAGCGAAGCGGAGCAAAATCTTCGCCGAGACTGACAAGTAACCCAAGTAACCAATATTGTTTGAGGGAAAATCGATTGTTAATTTCAACCTCTGCGAACATTTCGCTCGTCAAATCACTCACATGTAAACGCACCTTTAGAAAGGCTCGTTCTCATTCATACGGATCCCGCTGTCAGAGCCACAAGTGACTCTGCTCCAGTTTTGTCAGAGGAAACTAGGACATCTCCCGAGATACCTATATAGCTATACAATTGGCCAAACTGATATCGCCGATTGCCTCGCTGAGAAGCCAGATAAAACATGTTTCAGCTAAAGGAGCCAGATACCAGCGGCGTCACTAGTACTACAGAGTGAGGCCTCTTCAGAAGATAATCGAACATGCCCGAAAGCGGCCTTAGTCCGTAGAGGATAATATATTTTATACTACCTACTCCCACATAGGAAATTATGTTGATGGAGCCAAGTTCGCACTTTCCAAAAGCAGGATGCTCAATGTATGGTTGTATTGCAATAGCCAAGACAAGTTAGCATAGCTTAGGGCTGATTACACCATACAGAGGGCGGCACGGTGGCGGAGTGGTTAGCGCCGCAGCCTTCCACCTCTGAGGTCCCGAGTTCGATCCCCGGGTCGGACGGAGGATACTTATGTGGATAGAGTTTCGATGGGTTCTCTATGTTCGCGTGGGTTTTCTCGGGGTTCCCCCGTTTCCTCCCACAATCAAAATCCATCACAGCGCAGGCAATGATTAAAGTCGGGTATTTAAAAGATGATCCCCAAGGAGGCCTATCACAGTGTAT
This sequence comes from Catajapyx aquilonaris, assembly GCA_000934665.2. Classification (NCBI taxonomy): domain Eukaryota; kingdom Metazoa; phylum Arthropoda; class Diplura; order Dicellurata; family Japygidae; genus Catajapyx; species Catajapyx aquilonaris. The sequence continues at coordinate 9,508 of JYFJ02006614.1, read as the reverse complement.
CTATTATTATTATTATTATTATTATTATTATTATTATTATTATTATTATTATTACACCATATAGTATGTCCATGTTCATGACATAGTTATGTGTAATATTGTGTATTCGCCACAGCCGTTAAAGTTGATGCCAAAGACAAAGGGTTGCGTCTTTTCCGCACTTTCAACGTATAGAAACAGTACACTAAACTAACATTTTAGTAATAACTAGGCCAATTTCCCTTTCAGTTCACCTTCTACAATTTGCTAATTTACTCATAACCGCTCCCAGTATATTCTGAATTAAAATTCCTAACAATGACAATAGTAGGCTACCAGGCTACCGGCATAGTAGTACGGTTGGGTATGTTATAGGTATAATAATGCGCTTGTTTAGTGTTGTAAATATCAAGAAACATATCAATCTTAGCTTTCATAGCAATGTGATATGATATTGAATTTGAAATGAGATCAAAGAACCATTTAGCTATAATATTATAATATATCCTTCCAAGGGTGCAAGCAATAAAAAAATATTGCGTGTACATCAGCAAAAATTGGCTCCACTGAGCCGAAAGAAGCTATAACCTGGTAAAGCCGAGTAGGATTTTCCAGTCCTTACGCCGAATCATTGGCAAGTGTCGATAAGAGGGAGGTAAAATATTTATTGCGCCCAAATCAGTCGTGATGGAGGAAAACTTACGTCATAACTTTCCAGCCATGCCTCAACCACCCTCCAACCAACACTAAAACACGCTTGTTCGCCGCCAAATTTTATTCGCTTTAATGTGATGGAAATTCCCAAGGCATCCTCCAGCCAAGCCGTAAGCACGCATGAACGAACATTGTAGTGCCTACCGTTACCTTATATTCCAATTCTTGCGCAGTAAATGCCCGTAACATGTTTGGACAAAGATGGGGCGGCCTAAACCTAAAGGCTCTCAGATCAATAGCGCCTTCCACACACCATCAATAATGACCCGCAAATAATAATAATAATAATAATAATAATAATAATAATAATAATAATAATAATAATAATAATAATAATAATAATAATAATAACTGGGGATATGAGGTATTGGAGAGATGGAATGCGAATACTTGTACCTGATCCTGCGGGCCGAATTTACGACAAATCTTCCCCTTAATCACTACAGCAGTACCTCATAACTCTCGAGCCGTCAGTTGGTCTGCTGGATGGCCGGCCCATTTCCCACAACACGTCAACAGCTAGATTTTCCTCCGTTCCGACAATAATTTCTTGAGGAACGCGCCCCAAGAAAAGCAATATTGCAGTGATTTCATGACCGAGGACACACATAAAAAGAGAGAAAAAAACAAACAGGATAACCCCAATCGTCCACTGGGAGGCAGCACTGCTTTGTTGGAATCAAACTAGAGGGCGCAATGGAGGTGTAATCAGTATAATCACCGCTGTTTACAAACAGGAGGCGCGTTCGCTCCTCAAAGCACAATAGTTGCCGGTAATGGATACCGAGGAAGCTCCCAGAGCCTTTAATATTCATACTAGGAAAGAGAAATCCAGTTTTCTCCGTCTGCTTGTTCTGCATTAAGTCGGAGGGAAGGCCTGCATTTGGTATGCATTAAGGTTGTTCATTCAGCACTGCTCTGCTAAACATGTCTTCTGGAAGTCTCCTTCCTCCCTTGCCCCGTGTTTCTCTTATCGTTTGCAAACTCGACCGGAATATCAGCGCACTCGATACGAAAGGAGCTTCCAACGCATGATTGCCTGAGGTTCGGGAAGCAGGAAGAAAGACGGTATTATAAGCCGTGAGGATATGGAAAGGATTTGCACACTGTTTGTTTTAGGTTTCCGATATCGGATAGGAAATTGGGTAGGAGGAGGTAAGGGTGGGCCAAGAACGATTGCTCCAAAAGTATAGGCTTGAGTTCCCTACGGAGAGTTTTCTTTCTTTGAGTTGCGTGCCTTGAAAAATGGAGATTGTCGTGGCCGTGCGACATGCCCTGGTCAATTACTGGCAGACACATTCTCACTAGAGTAACGCAAACTGAAATGTGTACCGTGTTGTTCAGCCAGTGAGGATTAATAGACGTTGTACAAGGTCCCTATGGGTAGCGTGCGGGCCATTGGGTTAGGGCTGCGCATCTCCAGAAGTTCCAGTTCCTGTTTGGTAGGTTGGATTATATCCGCCACGTGCCGTTTCTTTAGTGGAGGAACGATTGTTACAGCCCGCACCCAGGACATGAGTGACGGTCCATGCAGGCAGCTGGACTTGTGCTAAAGCCACAGAGCAATAAGTGCATAACTCGGTACTTTGCACGCAGGACCGTCGTCGACAGCCGTTGGCTGGACTAGTAAGAAACACCCTGTATAAGCTCAAACTAAGAGAAAATATCGCGCTACATGTTTGTTTCACATCAGGATACTGTATATAATTATTTATGTTTTTGTCTGTTTGCTTATTTTATAATAATTATATTTAGATGGTTAAGAAAAGGTGAGTCAAAGGCGAGCTAACATAGCATTGCATTTTTAAAATGGACAACTACGCTACATTAGTCAAGCTTTAATATTAATATGTAACTCACGTTTGAGTTTGAAATAATAGTGAGCTCCCATTACACAACAGGGCACGAACTTGGCCTATTTTTTGGCTTTGAGTTTGCGTAATCTGCATTCTTCGTTCATTCATTAGGGAAGGATGCAATACTCTTTCCAGCAACCTGTTTTGCTATATTTAACTGCATATGCTATTATTGTCCTTCCCTTCGGAATTCGGCAATTGTAGCAGCTGGAATTCACCAGGCATGTTTTATGATAGTGGTATCATCATGAACATTTTTGGGATTTTCATCTGTTCCCTTTTTTTTTATTTATGTGACTGCCACTTGGCATAACGGCTTAAATGTGTTATGAAGATTGCAAAGAATTCAGGGAGTTTACACAGCCTAAAATTTTTTACCTATTCTGGAAGCCTACTATTAAAAGCAGAGATTAATCGTGTCATTATTCTTCCCATCTGTAATGAAACAGGGAGCAATTTAGTCCCGGTTGTATCAATAACAAAGTTTGGGCAAGTCCCTGATTAGAGTAGTTACTATTCTATTCTACATGTAATGTTAGCTGCTTTTATACAAGTTCAACCTGACCTATAAAAAATGTCAGGTAATCGAACCTTTCCTTTTAAATGACAAAAAAAAACTCAAAAATCGAATTGACGGAATTTTATATTTTAAAGTGTCAAGAGATTTAATATCCCACATTCAAAGAGAGACAACTGCAAGAAAGAAAGAAAAAGTTATGACATCTTAAATCCTCAGTGGTTTTCGAAGTGATTCTGAACTGACATTTGATGTGAAGTTTCCCTATATTTAGTTCCCAGTGGTATCAATAACATTGCAAACTGGAAACAAACTTCGACACTTTTGTTCTCAATATTTCGGGCTGTTCACCTTCCATCTTACGTTAACCATTCATGTGAAGGCCAACTTGACCTTACCAACTTCAAGTGTTGGATTTGAATTCACTCTGAGAACCAAAGGAAACAAAAAGGAAAGTAATCACATATCTCCTTTCTGCTGATATATTTACAATATTTGCACAAAATCTTATTCTTATCAGAGGATTGTTTAAGGTATATGTTCTAGCAAGCTTCTCACGAACGTTGGTATAACAAAATAAATAAAGACTCTAATTAAAATGTTATCACCAGGTACTGTAAGCTCCATATATGGAAGGCACTGCAGTTGGTTCCAACAGTGGAAATCCCTGGCCACGTTCCCAAGTTGGCAAAAGGACCCCATTAAGTGCCAGTTGAACAACATCTTGTAGGCGGTCAAGGTGGGCGGTCGACGACAGATTTTATGGCCCAGGAGGAGGTCATTTTGCCATTGAGCACACAAATGGGACTGTATACAGCAGACTAATCGTGGTCGTCGACAATTTGGTGCGCGATTTGGTCAGTTCCAATTGCCGGCCTGCAAAGCCACTTCAAGTGTCCCCCCCTCCTTAACAGTTTCGGCACAAAAGACGGCACCACCTACGCAATTACAGGATTCAGGAAACCTGTGTGCCTGTAGTATGTCAAGTGTTACTAAGTTGGCAATATCGGAATTAATTAAAGTTAATTTCAGGCACAAAATGTGAGCTGACTTATTAAACACACTGTACAAAAAATTGACGCATTCTCCCAAAAAGTGTTATTGCGAATTGGTTTTAAAAAATGAAGTAGTATATGTTTATTACTCAGTATAGTGGTTATGCATAACATTTATACAGTATTAACCTTCAGTACAGCGTAGAAGAAATTGTACAATAGCACTTCCTGCTGTGCTGCTATGGATGAGTCAGTAGCTGTTTAAATCTCCACGTAATTAAGTAATGAGCATATCAGCAACTGTTGCATTAGTCTGGATTATTAAGTTACAAAAACCAATATTTGCTCCACGCTATGTCGCACTCTCATAGCTTTTCCTTGGTGTGTAATATAGGGTTAAATTAACTGGCTGCTCAACTCGGCTTTTGTGAAATATCTATGGCGAGAATATATTATATACATAACTAAGCTATAAACAATGGATATAGTATCTAGCTTCATGAGAAGAAATCCGCATTAGAGAAGAATGATGCTTCAATGCCCTCCTACTGTATATAACCGATATTCATATTTGTTTATTTTACCCTTGTGGTGTGGGCTGAATTGCCATTTCGGAGGAAAGTCGGTATCTATAACCTATATTGAGGTTGTAATAGTATAACCTGAAAACATTATGTGTAGAGTTGTCTGCGGATATTATCTGTAGTTGCCTTGAACATCATAGCAAAAACTAACATTCGATAAAAATTGCCTAAATCTACCAATAGGGTAATTGCACATTGGAATAACGAAATGAACCTAAGCATTATAGCAGTGGTTCCCAACCTGGGGGTCGCGAAGTCTTTTCCGGGGGGTCGCGCGTGGCCGCGGTAATAGTTATATATTTAAAAATTACTACATTTTTTAAAAAATCAAAACAATTTTATGGGAAATTTCATCGAGAAGCTTTTTTTTTTTCAACACCTACTAANGGGGGGGGGGGGGGGGTGTCGCAGGTTATTTGACTATCATAAAAGGGGGTCGCGACCCGAAAAATGTAGGGAACCACAACTACTGGTCTAGTGGAAGTGAACGCAGAGTGGATAATTTCATTGAGTATAGTGTTCATATTCTCAGTAAATTACCTAAGTCTAATATTTTTTTCGTTTCAATATTTTTATTGAGTGATGGCGATAAATAATTATATTGAATGCCTAATTTTTTATCGAAAGAACTCGTTGGAATGGGGAGAAATACAATATCTGTAGTGCGTTTTAGATCAATTCATTGTGTAGCCTACAGTACGTACAGTACGACGCGCACAATATATGCGTATGATGCTGCCGTACCGAATGAGCGATGATGGAAATGGATCCCACTTCCATCCCGCACCAAGGTGCGATTAATTTGATTTTATTAAAAATTGCTGTATAAAAGCATCAAACCTTAAATAAACCCTGTCAGGAAGGCCACTCCTTATTGTAGGCCCTGGTGAATTCGGCCGTCTGCAGCATTCGTGCTTCGCTAGTAGTACGTCTGGTGCATTTTGTTTGCTATTTTTTAATTTAAAAAAATTATAGGAAATTTCATCGGGAAGGTTTTTTCAACGCCTACTAACACTTGGGGAGGTGGGAGGGGGGGGGGGTCTCAGGTTACTTGACCATCATAAAAGGGGGTCGCGACCCGAAAAAGATTGAGAACCACTGCACTCTAGGATGGTAGCATCTGTAGGAACATTATCCATAAAATACATTTTGGCAATATAAAAGATGTGTATCTGTAATGGCTTTATAGCTCCAGCAGGTGTAGTTTTTCTTGCCGTCAGCGCTTTATGTCCGTTACTCTTTATTTTCTATTTTCTGATATTTCTTTTTTGTACTGGATGGCCTTTCTATTTTAAAATTATTAGGCAAAAATTAATACGTATATATTTTTGAATCCTGTTCCTGATTTCACGTGCGATCCACCAAGCACTAAAATTAAAATAATTGTCCCTATGCTGAACAATAAATCCTGTCAGTTAAACAGGTTTCACCAAAGCCGGATTTCGTCATGAGTGATTTTCACTGTTACAACAATTAAATTTATCGCTTTTAACAATAAATAACATGGTAACAATCGGTCTAATATCTACCTTCAGTCGTAAAACCCGGCATTTAAGGGAGATCACGCTTTAAAGCCACTACTCTGTTATAACTCTGGGATAAAAGATGTCTCACCTAGGTTTACGTAAAAATTTTTAGGTGGTTGCACCCATTCTACCACCATTTCTCATGTTCGTTGCATTATTATAATAATAATTCGTACCCCGTTATTAGGGGGGAAGTTTGTTTTGCCTGGAACTCTTTGCTTTCATTTTACTGTGCTCTTTGGGATAGGATATAGGGACGGAAGGAAGCGGCTGTGGCCTATTAATTACGGAAACAACTCCGGAATTTTCCTGGAAGGACCGTGGGAAACCACAGAAAACCACGGTCAGAGTTGCCGGCCCCAAGATTTGATCCCAGGACCTCCCGATTAGCAGTCGGACACCATATCCCCTCCTCCAAACTGCTTCGGTTGTTCGTTGCATTATTGCATTAATAGAAAAGTACAAATTTCGGGTACCTCCAATGGTGCAAGAAAGCCCTAAATGAGAGTTAATTTTAATTGCTTTCATCGGTTCAATACTACGACCTACGCTGTTTTTTATACAAAAAACGGATAATTCGTGCAATTATTTTAATCGCAGCAAGTGACAAATAACAATAATTATGTCACCTAAATTCCACAATTCATTCTAAGCAATTATGCTGGTTATAATTTCAAGCTCTGTATGCTAAAAGATCTGAAACACACCCCCTCCCTCCCTAGCCAAGATTTTCCTCTGCAGTCATTCACCCTGACAATTACCATCTTTTATGAGAAACCGAGATGGGTGAAGGCAGAGCACATTTTGAATTACACTCTAATGCATTTCTTATCTGGTCCACTTTTGTGAGTGTGGGTGGAGGAAGGGGAGAGGGAGGTGGAAGGGTTGGATTGAGCAAAACCTAGTCTCGCAGAAACGGCTGCACTCTCCTTATTAGTGGGGTGCCTTACAGCTGTCGTCGGAGCTGTGCAAGCAAAAGGGAACCGAGAGCTGTCTCGTTTGGGCTGATGAAGTTCACCTATCTTTCACCTATAATAACTTTCCCTTCACGCACATTCACATTTTAACCCGGGTCGAAACCCTCTCTCCAGCTCCCACACTTCTTATCGCCATCGATTTCAAGAGTCACGGCCCGCACAGTATTAAGAGGCTGCATTACAACCTTTTGCAAAAGCGCGGTAAACACTCTGACAGACACTATGCGCTAGGCGACAACGTTATCAATCATTTGCCAATATTGCCACAGCGCTTATAAAGAAAGCTGGGACCGTAAATTTCTCGCCGCAAGGAGGGAGCCGGCTTTTATGGATTTTTCTGCGCTAAATGCTTGCAACAATTCGCACCCTGTTTCGCTATGAAATTTTCAAAAGCAACGGCCCATGCATGTTTGCAGTGTCTTGATACTGTGTTTGGATGCCTCCATAAAAAGAACCTTCTGTTATCCTGGGAGAGCGTGTATGCATAAGGACTCTAGTACACAATCCCAAGTCTCAAGTGGGCCAGGTGAATGAACTGTAGAGACAACATATCTTTATGCAGACAATTTTGTTTGTCGCCTGATGGCATATTGGTATATACAGGAACCAAAGTTGTCGTAGGTTCATGTTTCACCCTGTGGAGGAAGTCATTTTAGCGTTTATAAGTTTTCCTTATCGCTGCGTTTTTGGTATAAAGGTAATAAGACGTGTGACTGTGTGAGGCAAACGGACACTTGTTAAGGTTTATCCAGAGCCACCTGCAGGGAATTAGCAGGAATCGTTCATTTCGGGTCTATATCGGAGTCTTAGACTGTAAGGAAAAAGTCCAATCTGGAATTCCAGTATCCAGTACTCATAGGATTCCAGTGTCTGAAGTAGTGTATGGAAGACCTGTAGCATTCCAAAAGTCACGCATAGTTATTTTTGTGATGTAGAGACAGAGATGTATAGGGTGATTATATGGTGGTTTCAGAACAATGGCACATGGTCAGTTTGTAAGGCACTTTCCTGCTGGTGAAACTGTCACAATGACTGTTATTTCGGTCAGCAGACGCCTTTTGTTTCTGTAACTCATAACTCGCTTAACTCACTTTGGGGGCAAACGGACCTGTGAGGGTGTGGGGCAAACGGACATGCTCCAAGTACAAGGGGCTAATTGACACTTTCAAATTTTGGAGGGAAAATAAATGTCCAGTAGACTATACACTTAATTTGACACCCCTATGGTGTGTGTATAGTGAGATAATTAGTTTTGACGTGCCATTCTTGCAAAATAGTGTGTGAAATCGGAAACTTTCCTATACTCGGTGTTCGGGGGATACGAACATAATATTATATGAACCGAGCTATCAGCTGCAAAGACATTCGCGGTGCCCCGCAACACTCTTCGCCATTAAATTTCACGCTCTTATTTGTCAAAATGTCTATTTTTTCATGTCTAAATGTAGGTGTCCGTATACCCCAGCCAGGGGAAAACGGACATGCTTGCACTGTTTCGGGAAAATATTTATGTTGCTTCAACAACTATAACACCATTGTAACAACCAAGTATAGGGACAGATACACCGCGTTCTATATAGGTAACTACGAAAGTCAAGGACAACTCTCCAGTTGCAAAAGCATAATTATTATTATATATTAAGGTGTCCGTTTATCTCACACTTCCATTATTAATTTTCAAATAGTTAGGATAGTTATATTCGGATTTGATGTGTAAGAATCACCGCACACCGGCAGACACATTATCAAATTTTTTTGGAAATGGCAGTCTCATCTCGATACAAAATTAGATCTGTTCACACCTTCGGATTAGCTGACGTTTACACCGATACAGTCGTATTATTTGGGATGCAAAGGTGTCCATATATTATCATAGTGCAATTTTAGGCCACTTTCTACGGTCAAACCTCCAATATTACAGTATTTTTTCTGACAGCAATCCACCATTAAGGTCAACTATGCCTGGCTTTCCAAGTATTGTTTGTGCCTCTTAGTGCATGTCCCAATTGTTCCAAGCTAGCAATAATAACAAAAGGGTTACATGCGTCAGACTTGCAAGTATATATAGTCCAGGTGCTAAGGGACAAATTTGACCCAAACTTTGCATTTTGTGACAAAAGTATGAAACTCGGTACACTTGTCCTTTGGACACTTCTGATCATATCTGGACGTGGAGCCACGATGACCCACCCCGGTGGTGGTCCATTTCGCAGGGTTTCCATAACTACCAGATGCAGCATCCTTTTAGGACCTTGTATTGGGAGACAAAAACATGAAATTCGCCACAATTGGTCTTTGGACACTTCTGAACATGGCTGGATGTGGGGCCATGATGACTGACCCCGCTGTGGGTCACTTGC
>KZ539566.1:17788-37417 GCA_000934665.2 Catajapyx aquilonaris | reverse complement strand
GGGGGGGTCAAAAAGTGGCCAAAAATCGGTCACGTGGTTTATGGACGACCCCTTATAGGTTATTTGTTTTCTCACTGAATGAAATTTGCACCCCTTGTAATACGTTCATGAATTTCGATTTCTTTCACATTCTGTATGATTATCAATTTTTTCGGAACGAGAGATCATTTTTCCTTAAAAATTTTCAGCAAATTCCACCACAGGACATATTTTTTATTTTTGTAAATATCCCAGAATTTCGAATGTACCAACTATTCAATTTTTTTGTGCTGTATTAAAGTGTAAAACTCAAATTTTGTGATATTATTTTGGATGCTGTAAAGGGAGAATCCCCCGCCCACACGGCTAATTGGCCCAGGGTGAAGTAATAAACATATTATTATTATTATTATTATTATTATTATTATTATTATTATTATTATTATTATTACGTTACCCCGTGCTAGGGCCATAGGTCCTTATAGGGGGGTGGAATACCACCATTCTTCCTTCAATTTTCTGATTTTTCTTCTAACTCCGGTGCAAGGATGAAAGGACATGAGGTAAGGATATAGGGATTTTTGGGGAGGGAACATTGGTGCAAGTGCAATGTCGGTAAAGGGGTCATGTGCTGTTCCCCAGGAGGTTAGGTTGCCAGACACCTCCTTGGTGCAGGTCAGAGACCCTCCTGACGCAGGTGAAAGGAAAGTTCCCCAGGCGGGGATCGAACCTGGGGCCTTTCACTCAGCAAGCCGTGACGTTACCATCACGGCCACCACACCTCCCCAACATAATAATAATAATAATAATAATAATAATAATAATAATAATAATAATAATAATAATAATAATAATAATAATAATAATAATAAATTAATTAATTTAATTATAATTAATTATAATTAATAATTATTATTATTACTGTGCCTAATGGGAAATGCGGTGCACAGAGTACAAGTAAAATAATGGCAATAAATTACTTTCTGCATAGCAGTATTTAAAACATTTGATTAGGCCAACTGAGTCTGTATGAGTTTTGGTACCTGACAATTTTTAATAAGCAGTCTATCAAGGTCACCATGTTCCTAGTTTAGCCATATTTCTACACGCTATATGCAGCCTCGGCTTTATTAATTCACACAGGCCTGCATTATTAATACATGCCAATCATTATTAAAGTAACAGATCGTCATCACTGGACGCGAGGCAAAAAAATTAATATAATAAAAAGATCAATAATAATAATAATAATAATAATAATAATAATAATAATAATAATAATAATAATAATAATAATAACAATTTTAAAAGTAATTAACGGATCAGGCTAGCCAGTCACATTCAAACGAATCAAACCCATGTAGAGTGAGAGCAAAAAATAAAGTGCACGTGGTCACTGACTGGAAAAAGAGGGCAGTGGGGATGGGGAGTTGGAGGAGACTGCGTGAGCTTCCTTATCGAACTTCATTCTTCTTCCCAGCCCCAAAAGCGGAAGAGGGCCGTTAAATACGAACCCGAGTATGTTATTGTAGTTGTAATCCACCTTTCAACAACAAGAGACATTGCAATATTGTGATCCCACAACGTTGCCGCGCCTACCACGGTGTGCGACAAGGGACGTGCAGGTGCTGGTGTGGAGGAGGAAAAGAACGAAGTGTGGCGGAAGGGGAGGGGGAAGTGGATCCTCCTATCACCGCCAGACTTCGCTACTCGTTCCCCTAACCCTAAACCCCCAACCCCAACTCCGCCTGTTGGGTGCTTCGGTAACACTGGTTTCTTTTCTCGCCGCAAGGGGAAGTGGACATTGAGTTACGGTTCTCTCGCAGCTGACGGCAGAGATGAAGTGTACTGAATCCATTATGATATCTTTTCCACCACTTCTCAACTGGTGACACCTCTATCGCTAGCATCTGATGCATTTTCCCCCATTTTGGCCACTGCTCCTGGGTTTACCTTTGTTCTCTGAAAAACGGATCATGCCACATGAGTCGAGATTTTCCCCCACTTTTTAATACTCAACTTAAAATTAAGTGCAGTGTACCTTTAAGACTGCCTTAAGCTTAACAGCTACAAAAAGTGATGCTCAAGCATAACCTGTGCGCATCCTCCAGAGAGGTAGTAATAAAATTTAAGATAAAGAATCCACTTTCAAAATGCATAAACAGACTCTGCCAACACTCACGTTGGGTCCCCCATGTTCCAATTCTCCACAAACATTAGTAGACAACAAGAAACTCACATTTCTGTCAAGTGCACAGCAGTAGGAGAATGCTCGAACACCTATATCCCAGTCCTTCACTTGCAATGCTGCATAGCCCAACTTGTACCATACCGGGACCTGCAGTTCGTTGATAGCTAAAGATGCCTCCAGATGTGGGATGCACTCTGCAAACTATAATTACAAATAAAATTTGCAATGAGGGTCATGGTGCACCAATGCACACTCATTCAAATGATCTGTTTTTCCTTGAGGCATGACTGGCTTGACCCACAGAAAGAAGGCATACACAGTATTTTGCTCATAACTTTAACACCTTGGCTCCCACATGTGTATTACATATAACACACTTTGAGGAAAAGTTAACATCTATTTGAAGGTCAAATGTGCGGTGTTATGCAATAAGGAATCAACCCACACATGAACAGTTGTGAGAAAAAGGGGATTGAAGGTCATACCTGTGAAATTAATTCAGTGTTCTTTTCGGTCATTTATGGCAGATGTATGTAGATTTCACCAAAGTGATTTTAACTGAATGAAGTAGGATCCTTTAGGTACTTGCCCTGATCTGAAAATATCGGGACACCCCCAAAAAATGGAGTGGTGGGGTTATACACAGGATGTGATAAAAAGTTTCCATTAAGATTATCTGGACTTTAGAATGGATAATTATGAATACTAACAATTGAGCTAGGAGGATACCAAATTTGAAGTTCATTTGACAGTTAACAACTGAAATAAATACGATTATACCTTGGACAGTGAATTTCTGTGGGGTCTGGTAAAAATTGCTACCACTCTGTTTATTTCTTACTTAGCGGGATGTAAATGTTGATAATGAACCTGAGGGGCCGCACAAACCCAAAAACAGTTATGACATTAATTACAAAAAATCGAGCACAAAATTAAAAAATATTTATCGCAAGTGGATTTTTTCAGAAATTGATACACTTGGCTGTACCACATTTAACGGTGTTATTTATTAATAAATTAAAATGTGATAGTATTGTTTATCTAGAACACAGTCCAATGTGCTATGATAAAAAAATTTCATTGCAATTAAAGTAAAATGGCTTTAAATATTCCTTAATTCAAAAATGCACAGAAAATGGCATATCTGCAAGCCATGATAAATATTTTTTAATTTTGTGCTAGATTTTTTGTAATTAATGTCATAACTGTTTTTGGGTTTGTGCGGCCCCTCAGGTTCATTATCAACATTTACATCCCGCTAAGTAAGAAATAAACAGAGTGGCAGCAATTTTTACCAGACCCCACAGAAATTCACTGTCCAAGGTATAATCGTATTTATTTCAGTTGTTAACTGTCAAATTAACTTCAAATTTGGTATCCTCCTAGCTCAATTGTTACTATTCATAATTATCCATTCTAAAGTCCAGATAATCTTAATGGAAACTTTTTATCACATCCTGTGTATAACCCCACCACTCCATTTTTTGGGGGTGTCCCAATATTTTCAGATCAGAGCAAGTATATATTCATGGCCTTAGCTCAGTTTTGACATCTTTGTGGGTTGAGAAATTATTGCATAACACCGTCCATGCCCACCATTTGTGAATTAACTTTTCGGTCATTTGTGGCAGAAGTATGCTGATTTCACCACCATGATTTTAACTTTTTAGTTCTATCCTTTGGGTGTATGTTCCTGGCACGGTCATATAAGTAAGGTCTGGTCACTCCCACCCACCCCCTGCCGGGGCGTTTTGCAGCGGGCGCTCACGTGAGACCGCCAGGAGTCATTTCCGGGGCCACGACATAGTGGCGACCCTACCGGACTAAGGCTGAACTTTATAGGTACGAAAGGAGAGGGCTACATTGGGGGGCCCAACATGGCCGCCGGCGGCCATGTTGGGCCCCATTCGTACCTATAAAGTTCAGCCGTAGTCCGGTAGGGTCGCCACTATGTCGTGGCCCCCGAAATGACTCCTGGCCTCGCTCCTGGCGGTCTCAGGTGAGCGCCCGGTGCAAAATGCCTCGGCAGCTGATAACGCCAGAACGTAGTATAAGTGTCCGTGGGCTGGTTCCTGGGCTTAACTCAACAGAGGAGTTGTTTACACCCCAATGTGCATGATTAGAACGCTGGGCCAATGGGGAGGTGGCGGTAACAATATGCGGCGGACCAATCAGAAGGCATCCTCATACACGTCCACTACGATTCTAATATTATAGATACAATGGGTGGAATTTTTGTCCTTTTCATTAGCAGTGACTTATCAGTAGGCTACTGCTGCTTAGCAGCTGCTAACCACTTGCAAGGCTTACTGCTAAAAATGGAATTTTCATGGTACAGTTATCCACTTTTTGTAAGCAGCTGCTAAAGACCACGTTAGGTGGGAGGGGCATGTCTGTGCCTGCGCAGTGTGTTAGGAAGAGATTTGGGAACATTGGAATGTATTAGGGAGTGGGAAGATAGAAGGGTTTCTTAGAAAAATCCCATATATGCCATCAAATTTGACAAAGTGAGTTAAGGGTAGTATTACATACTTTTAGAAGCCCTCCATGCAATGCTTCTCTCCAATTTCTGAAAAAAATCTGTTGTTGGAGATATTGAAGGAAAAAATCAGCACCTTCCAACATTTTCCTACAAAACCCCATATGTCAAGTGTGATTTACCAGAAAAATCCCACATGTCAGCAGTGACATGTGCGATTTTCACGGAACGATAGGATTAGAAGGCTTCAGGAGTATCTGGTAGAACATGGTATGTCCCCAAAATGATCTAAGCACTACCCCAGGACAACCCCTGCCCATGTTGTGTAGTTGATGCCATCATAAAGGAAGGGTACAGTGATTTTGCATGTTGGGCTTCAAAAATCAAGCATGACTCCCCGATTCTGAATATCCGGTCCATTTTGGTAGCAAATGCACCGTAACCATAAGCGTCAAATTTCAAGTCAGAGTCGAATTTTTAAATAATCAGATCAAGGTATAATCCAGAGAGAGACAACGAGGAATACATTGCCCACATCTTGGCCGCATGTAAGGAAGGGCCGAGTGAGCCATCCACTTCCTAGTTCAAAAATTGACTTCGCAGCTAGGCCGAAGCCCTTGCTAGAGACTCGCTACTTGTGCAGGAAAAATTCACATATGTACCCCCGCGAGCATAAAGATGGAGACGGAAGGCCCTTTTTTGACCTTTCTTTATCCGACTCAAATTAAGGGGGCGCATGAGTAAAATTACGGTAGGCGCATTTTTGAGGGAATTATATTTTTTGTGGCAAACGGACGGTTAATCGGAAAAATCACGCCGAAGGTGCCCTGCGGAAAGGTTTGGCCTTTACTATGGTACCATACTCGATATGATTGCATTAAAATTGTGGACATACGGGCGCCAATGCGTTCCCGAATTTGTCGCGTTCCTGCCGCCATGTTATTCAAATGGGCTTTTCGGGAACTCCATTTTCCTTTCACTTCAACTCGATGAAAAGGTCACTTCTAGGCCGAAAATGGGAAAATGACGCCGAAGGTGCCCTCCACCAGATCATGTCCTATTTTTTGGTGTAATTTCTGTGTCCATTGCACCATTTTTGTGGCCGTAAGGCCGCCGATGCGTGGACATGTCGAATCCCCATATGCTGTCCATGCAAACGCGAGTTTGTTTACGTAGTCGCCAAGGGCTCGCATTGTTACCGATTGTTACCGTATTTTTTTACTAATGCGGCCCCTTAATGAACTCTTTTTGGACCGAGTTAGCTGCATCAGGCGTGTGTTCGTGTATTTATGACAGTATATTTGATACCGTAATAACTGCAATTGGCAGAGCAGCCTGCCAAAAGTGAGGGCCTGCCGTCTCCATCTTTATGCTCGAGGGTGTACATATTACCATCCTGAAAAGCTTTCTTGAGCCTCATGCACAAAATGTTATATGACGAAAATAAGCCAAAAGTTTACAGGAATATTTTCATGCAGAAGTACAATTTAAAGTTTGGCATGCCTCGAAGCAACACATGCGATTATTTTGTGTACATGATTGCAGTGTGTCTCGATGAAACTGAAAATTCCAAGCTCATGCAGGAAAAGGAACTGCATCTCGCTAAACCTGAAAAGTTTTATCAGTTGTCCGGTTCCTCTACAATCCACATGACGGTGCACTGCAATAACCCACGTGTATCAGATAAGAGGACTTTTTCCCTCTCAAATGATCAGGAAATTGATGTGATCGATTAATCTATGCATAAGAGGTAATATATGTATATATTTCCATGAAAATAAGGTATTTTTTGTGATAATTCCAGAAAAATCCCATATGTCACAAATTTCAAATTAAGATTACGATCATTTTAACCTGTTGAGGGCGATGTCCATCATATGATGGTCAGCGGGTATTTGAATTTGGAGCGCTAAAATGTGAACAGAGAATTTGAACTTTGCGGTTCCAAATTCGGTTCAACAAACACTTGCCATCTCTGGGATGGTGACTAAACTACCATGAGACTCCCACAATGCACTGGGCGGGAGTCAAGCTGAGGGACACTATCCAAGTGTCACTCGCCGATTTTCATGAAATTTGGTGCATTGGTAGCCCACCCCAAGGGATGAAAAATGCACCTAAAGTTACCTGATCAAAATGATCCTGTGACCCTTTTTTGAGGTTGCCAAATTTCAACTCGTAAAATTCGATCATCACCGATTTTCATGAAATTCGGTGCATTGGTAGCCCACCCCAAGGGATGATAAAAGGCACCTAAAGTTACCTGATCAAAATGATCCTGCGACTCATTTTTGAGGGGGCCAAAGGTCGGCTCCTAAAATTCCGGCATCACCGATTTTCATGAAATTCGGTGCATTGGTTGGATTTATAAAGAATGAAATTTTCTCAGGACATATTTATGTCAATAAAGCAGTGTTTGACACAAACAAAATGATGTCAAATACTGGACAAAACGTACTTGTGAAACAAAAAACAAGAGAGTCATTCCATGTCAAATCATCAAATAAATAATAAGTTTTGGATTTTGATGTCATGGATTTGGCTAATTTTTGGGAGACCTGTTCCTTCCCATCTGACATGGACAAAAATATATTTTACATTTTTTTTCCTGTCATCGGTTTTTGAGTTTTGGAATGTTCAATAATTGCATAACCTCCCAAAAACCGCTCACCGACAAACCTTTAAATATGATTTCCCGGACAACCGTTCCAGATACAAGCTGGCAATGATCTCATTTTAAAGCCAATGAATAGGGCTTTCATATGATATAGGTATATGTAACATGTATTGTTATTCAGGACACATACGTTTTTCGGGACTTTTCAAAATTTCTTTTTACATTTTCCATAAATAGGTATGATTTAAAATGTTCCTAAAATTCACACATATTGGTACACATCTACTGAAGGTCTAGTGAAAATTTCAGTGTGGGATCTCTATGCTGTCATACGAAAATGGAATTTCATTACATGTGAGGAAAACAATGATAATTGGGTCATTCCATCTCAATTCTGTTTCTGAAAAGTTGTGGCTTGACCCCTTCCGATGTAACTGAAAAAATCAAGTATGGAGATATCCACACCTAATTGCGAAATCCTCAATTTGAGGCCGCTGGAGTCAAATCTCACGGAGATATAAAAAATGGAAAGTTCAACAATGACGTCCATGTCAATCTATTTCTTGGAGCATCCCCTATTCAGAAATGCATAAACCATTCTTTACCCGTGAGGGATAACTGATCAGCGAATTTTCAAACGTATGGGTGCATATGGAGGTGCACGGAATCATGCACCCATACGTTTGGAAGTTCACTGATCAATTATCCCTCATGGGTAAAGAATGGTTTATGCATTTCTGAATAGGGGATGATCCAAGAAACAGATTGACATACCAAATGTCAAAATCGGTCCAGTCGTACCTCGAGAAATTTGAGCTCGAAAATAGGCAAAATGAGGTAATTCATATTTTCGGATTTGTTTTATTTCTAACCCTGCTTGACCTATCACAATGAGGTTATGCATGTGCATTTAGGCAAAGGTGATTGCCCCGTATCCTAAATATCACTTTGTTAAAATCATAATGTTATGAGTTATGGCTATCGGGAATATAGAGTGATTTGAACATAAATGTGCGAATTTTTTTCGACGTCGTTTTTCGAGTTAGGTCGAATATTTTCCAACCATATTATTCCTTTTTAGATTACCTTCCATTTGATATGTAACGTGTTGGTGTTGGGAGAACAGTCTGAACAGTTAAAAATTTACATGGACGTCATTGTTGAACTTTCCATTTTTATATCTCCGTGAGATTTGACTCCAGCGGCCTCAAATTGAGGATTTCGCAATTAGGTGTGGATACCTACATACTTGATTTTTTCAGTTACATCGGAAGGGGTCAAGCCACAACTTTTCAGAAACAGAATTGAGATGGAATGACCCAATTATCATTGTTTTCCTCACATGTAATGAAATTCCATTTTCGTATGACAGCATAGAGATCCCACACTGAAATTTTCACTAGACCTTCAGTAGATGTGTACCAATATGTGTGAATTTTAGGAACATTTTAAATCATACCTATTTATGGAAAATGTAAAAAGAAATTTTGAAAAGTCCCGAAAAACGTATGTGTCCTGAATAACAATACATGTTACATATACCTATATCATATGAAAGCCCTATTCATTGGCTTTAAAATGAGATCATTGCCAGCTTGTATCTGGAACGGTTGTCTGGGAAATCACATTTAAAGGTTTGTCGGTGAGCGGTTTTTGGGAGGTTTTGCAATTATTGAACATTCCAAAACTCAAAAACCGATGACAGGAAAAAAAATGTAAAAAATATTTTTGTCCATGTCAGATGGGAAGGAACAGGTCTCCCAAAAATTAGCCAAATCCATGACATCAAAATCCAAAACTTATTATTTATTTGATGATTTGACATGGAATGACTCTCTTGTTTTTTGTTTCACAAGTACGTTTTGTCCAGTATTTGACATCATTTTGTTTGTGTCAAACACTGCTTTATTGACATAAATATGTCCTGAGAAAATTTCATTCTTTATAAATCCAACCAATGCACCGAATTTCATGAAAATCGGTGATGCCGGAATTTTAGGAGCTGACCTTTGGCCCCCTCAAAAATGAGTCGCAGGATCATTTTGATCAGGTAACTTTAGGTGCGTTTTTCATCCCTTGGGGTGGGCTACCAATGCACCGAATTTCATGAAAATCGGCGAGTGACACTTGGATAGTTTTCCTGAGTCGAACATGCCAAGGTCACAGGGCTTCTGCGTCATCTTTCATGTAAAAAAAGCCCTGAGTACAGGGTGTCCGTAAAGTCTGGACCCTTGGGAGTTTCTCATAGTACAGTGTTGTGGTAATATTATGCAACCATAATAACAGTGACCATGTAAACTTGTTAGGCCTATAGACGTTATGCGAGCCAAACGATTCTGAAAAAATTATTTCTGGAACACCCTGCATATGAATTTTTTTCCGGCATTTTACATTAAAAATGACCACCACAAATTAAAACATTAGCTCTTGATTAAAATGATTAATTTTGGCACGAAGTTGTTATTCGAGGAGTACCACGGAGTAATAAAGAGTGAGGTGCCTGAGGAGTACCAGGGAGTATCACTCCCAGGTGTACACCGGAGTACCGAAGTAATTATCCCCTTGCTACGTGTACTGCAATTATTATTCTTGCCAACCTGCCCGTTGTTATATTGTTTTCATTGTTGAATATGCAATGTTGATTATTTTTGAACTTGAGTTAGGAAGGAAGATCCATCATTTGGGCTTGTTGACAGCGAAGGTTGCTAGGCAATTGGAAAAGCTGCTGAAAACCGCCCTTAGACTCAAAAAAGTTCGGGTTTGGGACTTTTTCTGGGGTCACCGATATGTAAGACATGGCTGCGCGAAATTTGAGCGCTCTTTTCTTACCCGGGAAGTGACTTAATTAGGTGTGACATAGCCTACATACATATATTAATAATACGTACAAATATTGAGCTTTATATACAGGGTGGTCCAACTTTATTGTCCGAACAGCTATTGACAAATTCGGCCTAAGCTGCTTATGTTGTAGTGCGTTACCTGGCAACCCTGTCCGGCAGGCCAATTCAAACATCAGCCCATGGAGACTGCTTCCATTGTTGCCACTGTTTACTAATTGAGTGAGTGACGCGGATGACCCAGCGACGGATCTCTTCTGCCTGCGCACTCACTCATTCGATTTGTAAACAGTGGCAACAATGGAAGCGCTATCCATGGGCTGAGGTTTGAATTGGCCCGCCGGACAGGGTTGCCAGGTAACGCACTACAACATAAGCAGCTTAGGCCGAATTTGTCAATAGCTGCGTGATAGCTGTTAGGACAAAAAAGTTGGACCACCCTGTATATAGGGAGAATGTGCGTTTGTGGCTCTGTTTGTGGTCATAATCGGACTTGACTGGCCCAGTTGGACAACTGAACCCCATTGGGAGATAGGGATAAAATAGGTTGTATTTTAGAGTAATATTCCTCTTTCTTCACACATGCTAGTACATTTGCAATAAATTGTATGAAAATTTATACTAGTACACTGCACTCCGGATAAACCTGATAATGAATGCACTACAGTTCCCAGATGTATGGAAAACACGGATAATCCGAAAACGGTCCTAGACAATGTAAAAATGAGTTATGCAGAGGTTTCTAATGAACTACTATACATACTACTGTGTGCTGCCCTATAGGGTTTGATTTTTAAAAAAGCTACGGACCTACACTACGGTATATTAGATGTTTAGTTGGACTGCTGTAAAAAGTCCGTTATATTTTTTCTTTGGCGAGACATATTGACAGTGGGTGGAATTTTCGTCCCACTGCTAGTTACTGTTAACTTAGCAGTACCAGTATTGGCACTGGTACTGCTAAGTTAGCAATATCTAGCAGTATAGGAATAAAATTCGGCAAATTTTTTGGGGGCTCTAATTTTAAATTTTATTTTGTGGCCATTCATGGATAATCTGCAACACAGATAATCCACACCCGGATTATCGGGAGTAGGCCTATAATACAGTGTACTCGCTTTGCGAGGCTTCGCCCCCCCACGCCCCCCGTGGGGCTGCGCCCCACTTGCGCCCCTTCGGTGCGAATTGGTCCGGTCCCACGCAGGTCCTCCTCGGTCTCCGTAACTCTCCGAGGCCCGCTGCTAGTGCACCCACACTTCCCCCACTCTTTGATGCGAACACAGCAAGTCTTTTCATGCAAAAATTGGTCGGAGCCGTTTACAGAACCTGTGACGTCATTGCTAAAGGTGTGGAGTATGAGAATGTGCCCTAGCTGATGTATGGTGAAAAAGGCACTGAGGTGGGATGAGAGTGGATCCAGATTGTCAGCGGCGGGTGGCGGGGGCTCCGGAGACGGTGTGCCATTGTTCTCCGGCGGCTTAATGACGAGCAGATGGGCAAGGTCTCAAGTACAAAAGTCGACTTTTGGCTATCTCCAAAATGGCTGGGAATTTTGCGATTATGAGGATTTTTTGCATTGGTAAAGCAGAGGCAACAAATCCAACGGAACTTCGACCATCGCTCTACGACCTCGGGAAGTGGTAAATCTTTTCCACCCTCCTAAATCCTCCTCCTCCTCCTCCTCCTCCTCCTCGTTTAGGGGCTTTATATGTGGAGTGACCAATCAAAACGCAACAAACGCCAACAAAGCAATTTCGAGATATTCAACAAAAACCGAATGCTCCCAAATGGAATGTGACCAAGAAACAAAATGTGCAGTACATTATGCCCATATGCAGAGGTGGTTAATGGTGTATGTTAATGAAATCAGGAATTGTCTAGTCACAAGAAAAAAATTAATCAAAATTTGACTTATTGCGTTTTGATTGGGCACATGTGTCAGATGTTGCGTTTTGATCGATCATTATCATTGGCCATATTATTAAACTGTGATAAATTCTAAGTATCTTTTATCAGCAGGAACCATGATACCATATCCTTGACACTAATTATTATCTAAACACAATGCTAATCATGAGAACATTTTTAGCTATTTAAAAAAAAATTATTACTTATACACCCTTCGGGGCTGGAGCGAGTCGATGAGAACAACATACGTACTACTGTAGTACTGTGTGGGTTGGTTAGCTTACTCTATGGGGTTGGTAATATATCGGCGGCCATTTGTAACAGTTGCGCATCGCCCTGTCCCATTGGCTGCTTGGCGCATATTGCGTTTTGAAGCAACACTCCATTTTCCAGCCCTTATAACACGGTAGATTTTGCATTTAGAAATGTCACAATCTAACACACAGTTAAATTTAAGTTTAAGGAGGACGACAATCTAACACACATTAGTCCGGACGTAAAGGGATTCAACCGTGCATTTGGTGAAAAAAGCATGAAATTCGGTACAAATGTCCCTGAGAGCATACTCTTCAAATTCAGATATGGCGCCACGCCCGTTTTCGCCCAGGAGGCGGGTTGGCTACACTGAAGCGAGTGACAAGTCTTTTTCTGAGCGAACTATGCTTCTTAGGCGGATATGTGTCAACCAAATGTTGTGGGGAAACATGTATCCTACAAAAAGTATATAGTAACTTTTCCACGTATGGACCGTACTTTCGGAGCTACAGCGACTTGAACCAAATTAAGGGATTGAAAAAAAGTCAGCCGTGCATTGGTGAAATTTGGTAAGAATGTCCCTGAGACCATACTCTTCCAATCCAGATATGGCGCCACGGTCGTTTTCGCCCAGGTGGCCCGTAATTGCGGGTTGGCTACCCTTCAGCGAGTGAAAAGTCTTTTTCTGAGCGAACTATGCTTCTCAGGAGGAAATGTGCCAAACAAAGGCTGTACAGAAACATGTGTTCTACAAAAATGTATAAGTACCTTTTCCACGTAGAGTCCTTATTTTCAGAGCCCACAGTCTTAGAAGGCAAGCCAGTGTCTACGGACATTTGCCCTCTGTTGTTAGAAAAAATAACAATCCCTATGTTTCATCCAGAAGCATGTGGTGTTAATCTAAAAATAGAAAGTCATACAGCCCATATTATACCGGCTTGGTTAATATGATCTTTGATCTACCATAGCTCGAAAAAGAATACTTATTAGTATAGTCAATAAGCTTATTAGTATAGTCAATAAGTTCCTGTCCCTGCCGCAGCAGGCGGGCAGGTGACACGGAGACAGGTGCTGCTGTGGTTGGCTGTGAGGTACATTCGCAGTCGCCAACCTGGCCAAGAGTGAACTCGGTGTGCTGCATAATAGCTGCGGTACACAGTCGAAAAATGTCGTTCACCATATCAGGCGCGTCCAAGGCGGACGAACGGGCAGTAATTCAGTTCCTGTGTGCAGAGGGAGCGGGACCAAAGGAGATTCATACACGCATGAGGGCTGTGTATTGAGACACTTGCCTGGCGTACTCGACAGTGAAGGACTGGGTACGCCATTTCCGCAGTGGTCGACAAGGCACGTCGGACATGGCACGGTCACGCACGCTTTCGTACCGCTGCAGGTGTTGCAATGACAGGCTCATTCGCAACGTGCATTGATCTGCTGTGAGGTAGCGTGGGACCCACTGGTTACACACCTTGCGATACTCAAGGACGTTATTAACGATGTTGTACGCCGTGCCGTGACTGATGCATGCCTGCTCAGCATCAGTCGATGGACAAGCGCCGATTACTTTGAACCAACCCCTCGACGCACACTAGGCTTGCATCGTTGGAGGCGCTAACAGGTCGGCCTGATTGTGCCATGTCCGACGTGCCTTGTCGACCACTGCGGAAATGGCGTACCCAGTCCTTCACTGTCGAGTACGCCACGCAAGTGTCTCCATACACAGCCCTCATGCGTGTATGAATCTCCTTCGGTCCCGCTCCCTCTGCACACAGGAACTGAATTAATGCCTGTTCTTCCGCCTTGGACGCGCCTGATATGGTGAACGACATTTTTCGACTGTGTACCGCAGCTATTACGTAGCACACAGAGTTCACTCTTGGCCAGCTTGGCGATTGCGAATGTACACCCGCGAGCATAAAGATGGAGACAGCAGGCCCCTCACCTTCGGCAGGCTGCTCTGCCAATCTCAGCAATTACAGTATCAAATATACTGTCATAAATACATGAACACACGCCTGAAGCAGCTAACTCGGTCCAAAAATAGTTCATTAATTTGAGTCGGATTTAAAAAATGTCAAAAAAGGGCCTGCCGTCTCTATCTTTATGCTCGCGAGGGTACCTCACAGCCAACCACAGCAGCACCTGTCTCCGTGTCACCTGCCGGCCTTCCGTGGCCGGGACGGGAACTTACTATACCTAATATTTCTCAAAACAAAAACCACCTATATTAATTTAAAAATTGGGAAGATTTTTTACATGGGTTTGCTAAATGTAGGCTAGGACCCCAATGTGGGCGGACACACCTTGGAAGTGGCTAGCAGTAGCTAGCAGTAATAGGTTAGTAGTAGGACGAAAATTCCACCCAGCATTGTGAAAAAAATAACTTTACACATTACTGAGGGTGGATTACTTCACTGCAAAGTTTGAAGAAAATCTTAGACTGACACTTGGCGGATGTCCTGTGTTAAAACAATAATTATCTGCATTTATGCATACTGAGTGATGGTGTGGGGAAGAGAGTCACATACCTTTGAATTAGTGAAATACAACTTCATGCCATTTTTACCATGGCTACTAGAGCCTATCCATTTCTGGATATGCTCTGATGGGTAGGCCTACCATGTAGCTTTATATTATAAAGAATCAAGAAACAGTTTGTCACCATTATTATGGTGTTACTGCCTAAAATGAGATTGGATACCTTGTTCTGATTGAATAGCAGTGTCCCCCATTGTGCTTTGGCCCTCCTGCTCTTCCCTTTGGACAGCTCCCATGCCCTCTGGTAGTGGTCTGTGTCCTGTGTGGCATCATCAAGGAGGCACCACATGCGAGGAGTCTCTTCTTTTGCTAGCTCCTGCCTAGCTATTTCCTCAGCCTTGTGCTTTAAACCCAAGGCATGGTAACAGATGATGACTTCTTCCCACATCTCCAGCTCCAAATAAATATCCAGAGCAGACTTGAGCAGTGGAACAGCCAGAAGCATGTCTGCCATTTCCTTCTTAATTGCATGGCGTGCTGGCATGCCTGAACAATAGAAGTACTTGAGGCGGTTGTAGGATGTTGGCTTCTGCCTCAGGGTGCTGGATATTAACTCCTGCAAAATGAACTCAATTGTACTTCCCCAAGTAAAGCAAATAATGGTGACAAATAACTCAATTGATCTATACTGATGAAGATAACAAGATGAAATCATAACTTGGAATGTTCATAAGACTTTAAAATGTATGGCTGCAATTGCAAATCTTGGTTGTTGGCAAAATCTAGTACAACCAACTTAATATGGACTACATCTCCTCTCAGGACTGACTAATGTTAAGTTGGGAATCGAGGATTTGGCAGAATTACCATGTCTAGTTCTGCAATCTACATACCGTTATTTAAAAATGTGTTACAGTGTAATAGTTAATATGATTAAACTCTTTCGGATTAAAGAGAATAGTACAAATGTAGTTCTTATCACATTTATCATACTTCATGGATCACACAAAACTTGCACGATATTCTGTAGTACAGTGAAACCTGTGTATTGCGGAATCGCACAGGACCCTAAAATTTTTCCGTAATGGAAAGGTTTCCGCTATATTCAGATCAAGGAAGTTACTGAAATTTTTGCCACTGAAAAAGACGAAAATGGGGAGGTCAAAAATAAGCACCTTACTTTCAATATGGTGCAAAATCAGTCCACCCCACACCACACACTTTTTTTGGCGAAATTCTGTGCCTGTTGCGGAAACTTTCCAGCCACTCATTTGAAGCACTTAATTTTGTCATACCAAGTTTTTGGGCTATTAATAGTGCCTGCTCTTTTGGACCATCGGCCCAGACACAGGCAATACATTGAACCTTTGTCAACCCCTTCCTTTTCCCCTAGCCGGGAATGGGTCCAAAGGGCCAGCGACGATCTGTTTCCAAGACGTCGACCTTTGACATCGATGATGTCCATCTTTTCAAGTGTGGATACCCCCATGCATACTTGCATTGCTGGTTGCCGGAGTCTGGCGGTTGAGCTACTATTTGGAGGTTCGAGCGGCTGACTCCAGCAACCAGCAATGGAGGCATGCATGGAGGTATCAACACTTGAAAGGAGGGACATCATCAATGTAAAAGGTCGACATCTCATGTCTCGAGGAAAGCTTGGAGATACATGATTCTTTGACCAAATTATGGAGTTTTTTTTTCTTCATAGGATCCCATGATTAAGGGCCAGTTGCACCGGCCTCAGTATAACTTAGAACCTCGGGTATAACAAGAATTGCCATAGCAATCATTGTTGACCAACAATGATTGCTATGGCAATTCTTGTTATACCCGAGGTTCTAAGTTATACTGAGGCCGGTGCAACTGGCCCTAACTCATTTTCCATGAAAAGTGGAGCTACCTGGTTCTTTCACCAAGCGCTTCAATTGTTCCATTTCTAGGATACAGAGTGGACTATTAGATCAAAAACTTTCCCTTCAGTAAAAAAAAGAGAAGTAAGACCTCCGCGGCGGAATGAAGGTACTGAAACAAGGCAGGCGCACGTAAGACCTTCACCAATTGATTTAAGCTGTACCATAGGTCTTACTCAAGCAATTACCAATTTACTACTCATGAAATCTCCTTTCTGAAAACAAATTTGTAGAATTTCTGTCGTACTACAGGGTGGACGGAAAGTTTCGGACCCCCCCAGGTTTCTTAACCCTACTTTTCACAGCGTCTTTTCACATCTTTTATAAGTCCACAAGCAGTTCTAATGTAGGGGAGACTGGGGCACAGTGGACCACGGGGCACAGTGGACCTTTCCATTTTAAAAATCGAAAAAGCCGCCAAATTTTTTTCATCTGGTACCAAGTGAAACAAGTCACTGCCATGCTCCTGCCAACATGGCTGGCAACGGTTAGCAATCGATCGATCGATAGATATCCAGCGAAATCGATTTGAAGATAAGTGAAGTAAATTACTAACCCACAGTTTAAATGCCACTTCAGGCGTAGATGTTGGGCATGAGCCTGATATAAAAATCTTGTGGAATAGTTCCGCCCTTTGCCCATGAATTACCGCAAGTTTGGTAAGCCTAACTTGCAATCGAAGTTACAATCATAGCATTGTCAGTTGCTGCCGTCCGGGGCACAGTGGTCCAGTCGTTTGCGGGGCACAGTGGTCCATGTACCACTGTGCCCCGAAATGCACACTGTGTCCCGAAATGAACAGCTGTAAAAAAAATGTGAGACAATTATTTAAAAAATGTGAATTAGGTAGAAAAAGGGCAAAACTGTGATTTTGACAAACCGCCCTCCAAATGAACAACTGTAAAAAAAAAGTGAGACAATGATTTTTAAAATGTGAATTAGGTAGAAAAAAGGGGCAAAACTGTGATGTTGACACAGTCCTCAAAATGAACAGCTGTAAAAAAATGTTAGCCAATGGTAATAAACTTCTTGTGTGAATTAGGGGTCCCAATCACTTCCGGACCATTGTGCCCCACCTATCGGGGTACAGTGGACCATTTGCAGGGGGTCGCTTCTAAATTTTTTTAAAGCCAAAAGGATGGCACTGCCTGTGAATATAGTAGTGACTTATATTACCAAGGAGTGTCTCCACCATGCCTGAAAATATGGGGTGTGTAGGTATAACAGGTAGGTATATAAAAATTCAAATGTGCAAAAGTGGTCCACTGTGCCCCGGTCTCCCCTACACTATCTTTTGAAGCATAATCTTGAGAACATCTGAGCACCTTCGCTCTCGCAATTCCATTAATAACTTCGCCTCTGTGACTCATCTAAATATCCTATCTGTTTTGCGTTTATTTTGCTTGTTGCCTTGGAGGACCCCTGGTCATATTCTGCGTCAGATAAGGTTTTTATGACCCTTTTCCATGAGTTCCCCTTCATGCAAATGTTGTGAACTCACTCCTGACCTTATTATTCGCATTGGTCCATAACCTGGTCCAATAAAAATTGGAAAAGGAACCAGCGGCAGGGTAACATTCGGCTAATAACAATATGGCGAGGTGGTAAATAAGTATTGACGTTTCTAGGTGATGGCGTCATGAACAAATGAATTAATGAAAGAAAAAATACGAGGTAAAAAAAAATCGCAGCTCCAATCCTGTAGCAGTGGGAACTGTGAGATTTTGAACATAGATCCGCACCATCCCACTGCACCTTCGGCCCTTTGACGATGAAACCGTATTCCGAATTGTTATTGAGCAAAAAAATGAAAACGTATTTTTCAGTGGTCTCGAATTTTTTGCGGCGTTTTGAAGAGGAATTAAGTAAAAGTGTAAATGGTAGGAAATCAATTCACAATGGTGGGGATCTGTGTTCAAAATTTGGAAGCTCTACCTACAGCAGAATCTGAGTTAGGGCGATTGAAAAAAACGTAACAACAACAAGAAGAAGAAACAGGAAAAATTCATTGTTGAAACGTTATGCTACAGTCTTACTTAAGGGCTACCGCCCTTAAAATTAAGGTGTTTTGATTCTATCTGTTTTCCGAGCACACCATTTAGTTGTGAGCTTGCAGAATTGTGTAGTGTGCAGTCTACGTCTCTTTCTGCACTCCAATAACAATTGAATCGTGGAAATCAAAACCTCGCTATGTTGCATTTTCAAGATTTGCGAATCTCGACCTTATTGAACGAAGCCTATAATAACGAAAATACGGATCGCACATGAGTGGTATTGGTATCCACGTAAAGATTTGCCAAACCTGTCGACATACCAAGTGGTCCGACCCCAGCGAGTCGAATGACCACTGAATGGCAAGTGACAGTTGGACCCCCCCGCTGAGGCCCAAAAAACATAGCGCGGTTTTGATTTCCACACCGCCATGGAGCGTAAAACCACACCATGTTTGGCGAAAATGAAATTTATGATGCACGAAACTCGCAATTATGATTCGCAGAATAGAGTGCGGGAAAAATAGTTCCGGAGAAACTAAACCTCTACCAAGTGGTTCGACGCTCGTAGCTCAAGCAGGAGCCGTACAGTGAGCGGCAGTAGTACACCCCCCACCTGCAGCATACCCCGAACATAGCGTGGTTTTACGCTCCATGGAATATCGAATGAAAGGAAGTGCACGGAATCTAGGTACACTGCTGGGTTCCCGATTTCTTCGGTCCAGTGGCACATGATGCGGTGTTCTAAATACGTAGAGGTGTGTCGCATATTCCCCCCCGTGTTCGGGGTCTGATAATAGTTTATGTCAGCATAATGAATCTCTCTAAAGTGTAACATACGCAGGGGATGTGGAGTAGCGCTGCGGTAACGTATTCGCCCACGTATATCAGGGTCACGGGTTCGATACCAATCCCAGGCATTCTCTCTCTCTCTCTCTCTCTCTCTCTCTCTCTCTCTCTCTCTCTCTCTCTCTCTCTCTC
>KZ539566.1:0-17758 GCA_000934665.2 Catajapyx aquilonaris | reverse complement strand
CCCCCCCTATCTCGAAGTTCGATGTCGTCTCAGGCTTCGTCTTGGGTGGGATCTCCGCTAGTCTAACCACCCGGGGAGCTCACAAAATGACTTTCTTAAACGACAATGCACTGCACACAGCACGTAGGCAACTGTCGCCTGCCATGCAGTCCAACTCGTGGGGGTCGGACCACATGGTATGTCGACAGGTTCGGCAAATCTTTCCATGGATACCAATACCACTCATGTGCGATTCATATTTTCCTTACTTTGGGCTCCGTTCAATAAGGTCGAGATTCGCAAATCTTGAAAATGCAACATAGCGCGGTTTTGATTTCCACGATTCAATTGAAGAATTCATGAATTCCTCCTCACTGTGTCTGTCACCCTTAGGTTGAGGTGCGACAAACAGGAAAACATTTAGCAAAAACTTATTGCAGAATTCACTTAGCTCCAACCGTTTGGCTTAACTAATGTGACACGGCTCAGCCTTAAAGTAAAGCGTTACCCAAACACTCAGGAATAAGCTGACGCCGGATACGCGCGGGACAGTATTTGGCCACAGAAACAGTATGATCAGCGTAAGGAAATAGGGACATATAGCAGCTCTGACACAAGGAGGGCGACCGGGACTATAAAAGCCAGCGCCCCGCCCTTGCAGAACAGAGACAGGAGAGTCGAGTCCAGGGTGAAGAGGAGATTCGAAAGGGGAGGGAAGCCCCGACGAGGAGGCCCAGACACGCCGGACCAGCAAGTCAACCCAAGACCGCCAGGTGGGACGGTCCACCTGAATTCTACTTAGGAGGCCAACCGGTCTTTCCCGATGACCAACCAAGACGACCCCGCACGCATACATACAGGTTAGAGCTGTTGTATGGGTCATTGCATTTATATCCCAATGCTAGATTATTGTCCTATGTCGTAGTGTTAGTCAATAAACCATGAAAACGCCCCCTTTGGCTTGCGCTTCTTTGGTGTAACCCAAGAGACCGAAAAGAACCTGATCAGTTGATGGCTATCAAGCATCAGCTGGTGACATGTCAAATCAATAAGTCACGAGTTTAATGTATGCACTGGCCCTCCTGTGTGCCATTACAATCTTGTCAAACTCTTCGTGCTGCTGAACAGCACCCCGCAACTCGCTCTCTTTTCCCTTGCGCTTAGCTGGTCCGCTATCGCCGGTGTAGAGTCCGAATACGCGGATATAACTTAGAGCCCTGGATCAAAACGCATTCGGGCCGACGCATTCGGAACCGTTCTGAGCCTACTTATATTGTCAACTCCCAATCAGCTCCTGTTTGCATTTTCAACCATCAGCCACCAATTGGAACGGTCCAAATCGCATTCGGGTGGCTGATGATTGAATCTGCAAGCAGGAGCGTTGACAATATAAGTAGGTTCGGAATGGTTCCGAGACTTGATGAGCAGTACATTGAGAATTGAATGCCACAATGCAATTAGGGCCCATCTATCAATTTTTACGTAAATGCTTTTATGGCATATTGTACTTCCTCTGGTGGATGTCCATCCGTATAAAATGCAAGAAGAGCCAAAATGTCACTAGTAATGCCTAAAAGGGGCTTCTAACCATCAACGGACCAAAACGCGATTGTCACTTTTGAAAAGCGCGATTTTAATGCACTACAAGTGACACGTGATTTGAAAATAGCAGTGATTTTAAGCGCGACGTGAATTTTGTCTAAGCGCTACTTCTCCAGGAGATGCGTTACTTTACCATTATAATGTTCCCCTCTCAGGCAGCTAAACCTAGTGGAAAATAAAGTAGACTTGTGGGTCTATATGTCACCAAAAAATCTTTGACCTATGCCCTCCGGAAGTGGGCAAAAATGGCCACTACTTGAAAAGGTGGCATGGGAGACCAAAACACATTAAATTTAATTAAATATAATGAGTAATTACTCTGAACATATACTTTGTCTGCCGTATATCATAATCTTCATTAATTTTATCCTGAGACGGTTTATTTCTCCATATTTCAGCCAAACGAATGATACAATGCAATAAGGGCCCAATTGTGAGCATTTAAAGTATTTAAATAAAATATAAATTACATGGACATTTCAATGAAAGTGCTGTCAGGTATTCATGTTGTACATATCTGTAATTAGGTTTAGAGCACAATTGCCTACCATGAACAGAAACAGAAATAAATAGTTTTTTTTCGCTTCCTGGACATTTTCTATTTTCACAATTGGGCCTATATTGAATTGTGGTCTTCAATTGTTTGAGTAAGACCTGTGGTACTATGGGCGCCAAAAGAATTGACCGGAGTTGATGGGTATATAGCGCCATATACCCAACAGTTCCGGTCAATTCTTTTGGCACCCATAGTACAGCTTTAATCAATCTGGGAAGGTCTTACGTGCACCTGCCTTGTTTCAGTACTTTCATTCCGCCATCATGGAGGTCTTACTACCATTTTTTCATTGAAGGAAATGATTTTGATCTTATTATTATTGTCATGAAAACCAAGAACACGAATCAAATGTCAAATTCAGTCTACATACTTTTCTTTGAACATTATCACACAACAATCAACACTAAATACACACCTATAATGATTCAAAAGTAATGGCTGTTTCTGTCACTGCATACTTCCCTTGGGCATCCTGCCTAATCATTTGCTTTCTCAGTTCTTATGAACTCTAACAATCCTCATTCCATGGGATAAATGACACCAGCCTTCTCTTGGTACCACCTTATCATTCATGTCATCTTGGAACAAAGTAGCTACAGTATGCATCATTCACCTTCCCTTTGTACTCCATACCTCACACTGCTTGATAGCCCGGTCTACAGTCCGTGAATGCCCAAACTCCAGCTTGCAACGATGCAAAAGGGCAGCCATCTTGATGCTCCAAACAGTGGGATGCCCTAAAACTCCCTGAAAAACAAAATGTGCTTGTCATATGACAACTACTCAACAATTAATATGTGACACTCACAGTTAAATATACCATGAGCTCCCCCTCCTGCACAGCATCATGTGATGTCATCAATTTGACCGTAGAGCTGCAATAAATTTATCAAGTCAGATTTCATCAGAATAATTACCAAGTTGTTATAGTACATACTAATTAGAAAGAAGTACAGCTTGTTCCAATGGTGAGAGTGCTGGAATTAAGCCATCTTCGGAATCCTGTAAGCTGATTTTCTCGAAGCGAAGATTATCATCAATCTGTAAATCCTACATTTGCACGAAGAAATATTATTTCAAATGCAATTACTCAAAATTGCAATATTAAAATATTATTAAAAAGTACTACAGTACCTTGGGCAAATATTGTTCATCTACTAAAGGCACATCTGGAGAATTAGTCTTCGTTATTTCAAACGTGGGCTGCGCCAATAGCAATTTCGCGTGATGGGTACGTTTTTCCACTGCTCCTGTTTAAGAATAGGTTCTAGAAATAATATCAGGCTACATTCGTAATAAGAAAACTAACCTTCCAGTGAGATAGCCATCCCAGATATATCCATGGCTAGCTCCATCTGCTTCTCACAATCTAGGTCCCTCTGGTACAGTGCATAGGAAGGTGGTACCATGTTTTCACAATTGGAATATCCCGGATCTCAAATAGACTGCCAGTACAAATTATTCCATCGATAATGCCTTTCAGAAGGGTTGGAGACAGCTCCATCGACACATGTTGATGAATAAAGGCATACCTCTGGTGCCACCAAAAAGCTGTCTGAAAGAAGAAAATCCCATTTCTGTTGTCCATTACAACTCAGGTTCAAATCTAGCAAAGCCTAAGATAGAACATAAACAGTGATATTTGATGCCACCCATTCCAAGAATTTTCACAATAGTTGGGGAAAAAATGCCCCAGTGCACATCCACATCACAGTGATAAAATCACAGACACTAATGTTCATTCTCCTCCAATCTTCTTGATGCTCACCCATGGCATGTATTACTTATACCATTGGAAACTCCAGGAAATGAGCTGTCCAATGGGATGCACATGGAACCGTATACTGGCCGAGGCCGTCCGCACTCGACAGTCAAAGAGTGAGAGCTAATGACGTCAAAATGAGGTTGCCTGGGTGTTGCCTGGTTGCCTCCCCCTGCCCGGGATTGGTCAGCAGGGGAGGCCAGGGAGAGGACAACTCACACACGATCGATACTACGCGCCTGACAGGATACCGGTGAGCTTGAAAGTGGCTGGTGAATTGCCAGTGTGAAATTGCCTGCTTGAGCCTTCTGCTCGTCAGCTAAAGGGATGTTGAGCTGACCTCAGAGGCATTTAAGGTGTTTATTGGACTTTCCAACCATTAAGGTTGAATGTACAACCTACTTGTCCCAAGGGTAGTAGTAGTCTAATGCATGGGTATGCTGGGCAGTTGACCTGAGGGTGCATGCTAATCTGTGTGTCTTGTGCTGTCAATGATAAGTATATAAGTTACATGTGGAGAATTTTAATTTGGGCCTCTCAGAATATTTTATGGCTCCTTATTTTGCCTCCACAATTCCCCTAGTATTATATCCTAGTTATTTTGTGGTGCAACTTCCCTGCTGCCCAACCTCTCTTTTCACCTGAACTGCTGAGTAAGAGATGATGAAGGATCCCTTACTCAGCAGTAAGGGATGATGAAGGATGAATCCCGGTGCCGGCAACTCTAACCGTGGTTTTCTGTGGTTTCCCACGGTTCCTCCAGGAGAATTTCGGAGTTGTTTCCTAAAACTAATAGGCCACAGCCGCCTCCTTCCTTTCCTATCCTATCCCAAAAAGCGCAGTAAAAACGAAACAAAGAGTTCCAGTCAAAAAAATAAATCCCCCCTAAAGAGCAGCTGGCTGATAACGGGGTATGAATTATTATTATTATTAAAGGGATGATGAAGGATGTCTTGGTATTCGGACTCTTGCCCTCTGCTGGGGTCAGAATGTGCTTACTGGCATTTTTCCTTCCTCACTCTTGCCTCACCTCCTAGCCAGTTAAATTGTTGTGTACAAGGGAAGGCTGCCAAATGTGAATAAATGATTTGGACAAAAATCTCTCAGTTGGTAAATAACATGCGTAGAAGACACCGGCGAGCGTAAAAAGATGCACTTTGCAGCCATTTTCGAGATATGAGCGACGACAGATTACGCAATCTCAATAGCACCTCAGCCTCCAAATGCAAAAGTCCCTCGCAGAAGTCTCTTGTTGCGGGACCTAGTGTCGTCTCACTTGTCCCCCTCCCCCTTTTATTTTTGACTGCACATACTGAAATACAGGCATGGTTCAGTCTAATTACTGGAATAATATCAACACAAGCGATGGGCAATAATCTGACTCTTTTTTATTGGATGGGGGACAAGTGAGACAACACTAGGTCCCGCAACAAGAGACTTCTTGAGGGACCTTTGTATTTGGAGGCGGTTGCGGAGGCACTATTGCGATAGAGGTATCCGTCGTTGCTCATATCTCGAAAATGCCTTTGAAGTTCATCTTTTTATGCTCGCCAGTGACTGCTAAGCATGCTATTTACCCACTGAGCGATTTTTGTCCAATCCCTTATTCACACTTGGCGGCCTTCCCTTGTTAGTTGTTGATGAGGTCACTTGGGGCCAATCAATGCTGGTCACGTGGTTAAATCTTGACCAATTAAACAAATTCTTTATTTTGGAAATTGGGCGAGATAGAGATCCTGAGCACAGGGCTCTGGGTAGTTGGTTGAGGCCTACTGTCGAAGCAAGATGTAATTGCGTACTCCAGGACCCGCCCGGAAATTATTGTTGAATTCCGATGTAACTCTTTAATTGGGTGTGGCTGTGGTGGCCTTTTTCTTGGTTAGACTACTTGTTGCAGGTGATCTGACTGCTGCCGAGTCCTTACTCGGGGAGTCATGTACCCTCCTGCGCAGGTTCCTGAATTAAGGGTCGTTTGTGCACAAACATTTGGTGCATAGTTATGTTCTGCGTGTCTGTTTTATGTCCGGCGACCCACCGAAGCCCTATCCGGAAGCTTGATGGCCAGAAGCCAGCCAAAGACCAAAAGACCGGTCCCATGATGCCCGAAAAAGCTGCCCCTGGCTACAGTACCTCCTTGGATGGATAGCTGGCCATCAAGAACAAAAGCATGAGTGAGGTCCGGAGAAAAGGAAGCAGCACGCACGCCAGTAAGATCAGAGCTTGTATTTATTTCTTTTTATAACCGATTGTTCAATAATGATATGATTTTAAACTCGCAATCTCTCATTGGCTCTCAATCACAGCTCGATACCACCACAACTCTAGAGCATGGCCACTCCCCCTTGTGCGACATATGTCTCGAGTTGGAGTGTGGATGGCCTCTGCCAGTATACGAGTCATGGTTAAGAGATATGAACACTTCTTACAGAAATTCTTAGTGGAAGCGGTAGCTGGAAAAACCTGGCATTTTATGATGAAAGTGTGCCACTTGGCATGGTGCTTCCTAGGACCATAAGGAATGATTCCGGAAGTGGAACCGAAAATTTCGTCCATTAGGATTCAAGATGGCGGCCAATAATGAAAATGGCCTCCATTGTTACAAAATCGGTATTGTTCGCAGGAAATTGACCATTGAGGCGTCGATTCCTAGCAATACGAAGTCGCTGAACACGAATCTAATGTCAGAATACAGTTTGAACACGTTTGAAACCAATATGGCGGCCAACAATGGAAATGGCCTCCATTGTTACAAAATCGGAACCGTATTTTTCGCAGGAAATTGACAATTAAGGCGTCCATTCCTAGCAATACGAAGTCGCTGATCACGATTTTAGTGTCAGAAGACAGTTTGAACACGTTTTAAAGCATTTTTTAACAAAAATGTCCAGTTTTGAGCCATAGGTTTGAACAGCGTATGTGTGGCTTAATCCAGGAAAGATAAGGTATGGGGTCAAAAGAACTGCAATGGAAATCATATGTGGAGAATAACATATCCAACGTTCAATGCAATTAGAGCTAGGGAACCCGCCGCCATCTTGGAAAAATGGTGGCGAAAATAGGTTTTTAAAATCTATCTCTTAGATGGCTGCACGTATATGAATTTATGAAGAGGACGAAATGGAAGAATGTACAATTCTATCCTTATCATTCTTTTGTAGAGCGAATCGCTACAAAGATATCTCCGATTATATTGACACCACCTAACCACTCTACGAAGATATTTGCAAATATACTGTTCTTACACAAGCATTTACGTAAGTAAGTCACTTATTACAGTACTGTACTCTAATAACCCATAGAAGAGCTATCATTGATGAAAATGGTTGGTAATGATAATAGCTATTATAGCTGAAATTACAACAATGCCAGAAAATTGCGCAACAGTG
This sequence comes from Catajapyx aquilonaris, assembly GCA_000934665.2. Classification (NCBI taxonomy): domain Eukaryota; kingdom Metazoa; phylum Arthropoda; class Diplura; order Dicellurata; family Japygidae; genus Catajapyx; species Catajapyx aquilonaris. The sequence continues at coordinate 10,473 of KZ539566.1, read as the reverse complement.
ATGGCCAAGTTGCAGAGACGAGATTGAAAGTGCACCAGGTATATGTCGCATGAGATTATAGATTATAGTTAAATAAGCAGAATTTCTGTGAGCAAGGTTTCTTTCTTGTTGGATCACTTTGTAACTCTTGCCAAACTCAAAGGTGAGGCAGTAGGTGGAGTACATGAAATTTCCACCAATATGGATGGGCTATTGACTTATGTTCCACATGATAACTCTATACCTACCCACAGCTCTTCAAATTTATCCCCATGATGAGAAAGAATCACTTGTGCAATCAGCAGAAAGTGGGGAACTTTCACCAAATGGTAGATCTCCTCATTATCTACAACAAGAGCTTGCATGGCTCTATTTCTTATATCTCCCTCATGATTTGCATCATGTAAAAAGTACGTCAGGTCTTCTGAGAGGTCAGGCCCTGTCCAGTTTGCCTGCACAAACAAGTGCAGGGCACAGACTCCGCATGCCAGGACTGGAAGTTGCCTGAAAGAAAGTTGAAATTTTTGTCACATCAAAATTCTTGGCACGAGACTTACAAGCAATGTGCTACCCCTTGGCCCACTTTGAGCCTGCTACTAGTTGTTTTTAATATTACTAAGTTACTAGTTGCTTTTACTGGGTTATGATAATTAAAAAGCTTATGGGACATCAGAATCATTAACAGCAGGCTGCTATCAGGATGAAAAACCATCATCAAAGCCTACAACAGAATATTGCAATGAAATTCAAATACAGGTGGTCCCTGGGTAAGAACAAGATATACTACCGCTCATTAATTTCAATACACCACATGAATACTAGAGCCCCATGTTTGACTCGAAACAATTACTAGGCAGATGGTCCAAAAAATATGAGGGTTGTCCGAAAATTATTGGCAACACAGCTGTAATTTTAGTGTCAGTATGGGTACCCACTTGAACATTTCACATTCCCTACATGTCATCCCCAACAATTTTTATGACATTTTTCCATATCTCTGGAAGGCTTCAAACGCCGTCAGCAGCCTTTTTGGTGGAGGCTTCCTTCAAAAACCGCCCTCAGGTATCCTTCCCTCCTACAGAAACGTAAGCCACGTAGGGGTTCCTTCATTTTTGGAGGTGATAGTAGTCACATGTACTATCGGGTTCAAATTCTTTTGGCTACTTTATCCTGGTCTTGAAGCAACCCTTCACACCCACACACCTCCTTAACGTGGGGTCTGCGCGAAGGGTTGCTTCAAGACCAGGATAAAGTAGCCAAAAGTATTTGAACACGATAGTACACATGTCAGGTGAATAGGGAGGATGTTCCAACAGCTCCCATTCCCATTTTTTAAGAAGTTTCCGAACAGCAATGGCCACATGACAGCGAGCATTGCCATAGAAGACAATGGGGCCCCTCTGCCACAAATCCTTCCTGTTAAGGGGGAACTACAGTCAAAATCAAGGGTTTTGTGAAATATCGCAAAAAAAAACAACAAAAAAACATTAGAGACAAGAAGGTGGGACTTCATTTTCATGAATATACATAAGTCAAAGACCTATTAGCACCTATAATCGAATTACGTTCGTGTGTTGAAGGGCCCCCAGGGCCGCGTGACGGCACGGCACGCCACTGTAAGCACGATTGAGGGCGCTGCACAGTGTGTCCAAACGCGGAAATGCTTGGACAAAAATGGCTTTCATTCCGCGCGGATTTGTCACGAAGGTCACGATATTCCTCTGATTTTCAAGATGAAAAGTACTAGAGAATTTCACAAGTTTCTCTTCGAATGACACACCAAACGAATGACTAGACTCCCCTGTTATAGATTCACTTAGTTTTAAGTGCACATAATTGCAACTTTTGTCAGGGGAGCATGACAAATTCTGCCTCCTTTTTGGAAAAAATGTGCCATTATGTGGTATTGAAATGAAGTGAGTCTATAACTAGGGAGTCTAGCCTTTCATTTAATGTGAGATTCGGGGGAGGTGTGGTGGCCGTGATGGTAACGTCACGGCTTGCTGAGTGAAAGGCCCCAGGTTCGATCCGCCTGGGGAACTTTCCTTTCACCTGCGTCGGGAGGGTCTCTGACCTGCACCAAGGAGGTGTCTGGCAACCTAACCTCCTGGGGGACAGCACATGACCCATGTTGTAGACAATGCACTTGCACCCCATGTTCCCTCCCCAAAAATCCCTACCCCTACCCTACATCCTTGACTCCTTGCACCGGTGACTGAAGAAAAATGACAGAGAAAACTGATGGTGGTGTGCCACCCCCCAAATAGGCCATTGATGCCTGGCACGGGGTAAATTTAGAAAATAAAAATAAATTAAAAAAATAATGTGCGATTCGAAGTGAAATATTGTGAAATCCGTTACTTTTCGTCATTGAAATCAAATCAATGACGTGACAAATAGGCGCGATGGAGGCCTGAACAAAGGAGTGCCTGGCACCAATATTTCCAGGTCACATTCAAATTGCTACACAAGGGTAAGTAGTACTTAGCCAGAGGTATTTTATGCACAACTTAAAATGCGGATGAGCCTGAATTTGGAAATGTGGTGACCTTTCTTCCATGACCATTCGAAGCCGACTGAATAGACACAAAAAGGTGGCAGACGAACACTCGACTTCAGTACCTGCCTGGCATAAAATGCATCTCAATTGAACCTACCAAGGGGTTTTTATTATTGTTCAGACATTAATTTCTTACATTAGGGCAGATTTGACACGACTCTGCCAACTTGGTTTTACCATTTTTGTCCAAGTGTTCTCGCGTTTGGACACACAGTGCCCTGGGGTCAACCTACAACCGTCAGATTGGACCTCAGGCTTCCTTGAGCATGTAGTTTTCGTTTGACCCAGAATTATAATTTTTGAAATCGTTTTAGTATTTTTTTGACGATTTCAGAAAGATAACTGCAAAATTAAGCAGTTTTGAGAAAACATTTCAGGAAAGTAAAAATAGAAGTAATTCGAGCAGGCTAATTCTTTTAGGCCGAATGATAGCACCATCCACCATGTTTGAGGATAAATCTGGTGAAGCGGGAAGTGTGTAGCTAAATTTTTGTGGCATGGGCGATGGTGAGTGTCCAAATCCGGCCAACTGAGAAAACGCATTTCAAGTTAAAATATTCCTAAGATCGTTGCCAAGCGTCGCCTCCCGACGAGCCAATTTTTTGAATTTTGGGACACGGTTTGCCCCAGGAAAAGACGCTTGATTTTTTTCAAAAAAACAAAAAAAAACATTTTTTTTTTTTTTGAAGGTCAATTATTGTAGTGCCCCCTTAAGGTGAATTTCTGGGAGATGATGTTGCAATTACGACACTGATGCTCCTTTCCAATTACCCTTGCCAATTCCACGCAGGTCCATATCCAACAGAGTTGTCATAGCTTCGACATTGGTCGACATAGTTGGGTCATTCCATGCCAAGACTGACAAGTTGGTGGCTCAACCACCTCAGAATTTGATATAAAATATCATGTGTGTACACACACGAGTTGTTGCCAAAAACAAAATTAGAGCCCCCCAGGTGAAAAGCCCACAGAGATATGGCAACGTCTTTCGGCAACAATGGAGCGGGAAGAACAATTGATTTCAAGTGGAGTTCTTGTCGTAACCCCATAATCATATAATTATATCAAATGAACGGGAATGAGATGAGAAACATTTTGGTGGCAACGGTTTTAACCAAGAGTCCAAAATAACAATGCTAAAAATTTCACATTCTTATGAAAAAAGGGCACATTTCAGGTGGTCCTATGTCATTGTTAAACACATGCTAAGAGTATGAAATGAAACCATATTAATTTCATACTCTTACTACTGTAGAAGGTCAACATCACAGGTCAAGCAGTCATGGAAATAATATTTCCTGAAATGTCCACATTACCATAATTTGGTCATTTTTGGGGTCTTTTTTCTCAACGCGGGACTGAGTCGATTTTAAAGTTACATATGAGGCGCCTTCTTCCAAAACCCGACAAATCCTATTTCCAAAAAAAATTAGTTAAGGGTGGGAGTATGTTCTTCAAGACGTGTTTCATCAAGTGACGACAGAATATTCAGCAAACATCGACAAATGCGGCTGTAATGGCCCGAAGAAAAGTGGACGATCATGCAAAACCCGACAAATGCAGGCAGGAAGTTCATATTCTATGTTTCTAAAACCGACAAATCCACCAAATCATCCATAACCCGACAAATGCAACGTGAACAGCTCTAGTTGGCATGGGATATCTTTCGTACTCAGACAAATCCATCTCTAAGCTACACATGACACCACAGTGAGTCATGCTTCCTCCTGTACGCGTTCTTTGTCAAGGCAGTCGTCTGGCAGTCAGACTACGTAGGCTCCAGCTCCAAGATGGCTGTGCCGGACGAACCCATGGCGGGACCCCGGTAAATGAAGACTCTATACATAAAAATACTAGTTACGCTGGTAATGCTGTTATGATATGTGACTGAAATATTCACAATGATTATCATAATCACTCCGACACCGCTTCACACCACTTTCAGCCACAACTCTGAAGCTGATGTTCCTGTATTGGAGTCACCACTGGATTTTCAAATTTCCTCAATGTTGCAAAAACTGCCAAATCCACTCTCTTTGCAGCAAAAATCGATCCACAACGCCTATTCCTTAAACTACGACTTGACGATGTTGATCATTTTCTTGTAAAAGCTCATCATATGCAGCATCCACATATGTAGCAGATGGACTTGGGCCGGTCTTGTAATATTAATTAGCTTCGGCACCACAGCTTTTTCTCAATTATCTCGGAACCATATATCTTGGGATATATCGGGTTTTGGAAGAAGGCGCCTCATATATTGAAAGAAGCATTTATTCATGGCTAACCGAGGTATAAGAACGATTAACCTCCCATAAACGGTTCATCCACAGCAAATTTTTCAATACAGTGCCAAATAACATCGGAGTATGTGGTGATTTCTCGGGATTTCCTATGCACCTGACATGCCTGCATTGGGGGATCCATGGAACATGAACATGTTCATCTGGTCATTACTGTTGTTGAAGGATATCACAGGTCAAGCAGGGTTGGAGATAATAAATCATGATATGTCCATTTTCCCTTCGTCATCTTACGTAGATGTCATTTTTCTTAATGGGGGGTGGGTCTATTTTAGAGTTACTTATGTTAAAAGAAGCGTCTTTTCATGCATGACCTAGAGATGTAAAAACGATTAACCTCCTCCGAACGTTTTCTCCACAGCACGCCAAATAACACGGAATGGGCTATTGGGGGATTTTCTTGCAATCGTTTCCAGTCTGTGCAGTAGATTTTTTGTTCACGTCACATATTTTCCATGGGAGTCAGAATTTACCTTTGTCAGAGGTATGTACGAGTAAGTTGGAGACTGGCTGTGTGCTTTATGAGTAGTACAAATTTGGGCTTGAAAGTTGAGAATTTGCAACTTTTTGCACTGAAAATAGCCACAGAAGGTGCTAAGAACCTGCCTATTTTTTAATTATAATAATAATGCTTGGGTAATGTGCTTTCACCCCCGTTTTAATTTTAATATTTATACCAGTGGCAGACAATTGCCAAAGGACAAGGCACAAAATGTATGGGTGAGTGGCCTTCCGTTCGATTTGCCAGAAAATTGGATATGTTACCGCCCAGACCATCCTGATCAATGTTGTATAGGGACATTTTAAGGTAGGACCTACAAGGAGCATGCTATTGACCTCCGAAGGCCATATGGGATATGGTCTGGTTTTCCATTCGATTTGCCTGAAAATTGGATATGTTACAGCCCAGACCATCCTGATCAATGTTGTATAGGGACATTTTAAGGTGGAACCTACAGGGAGCATGCTAATGACCTCCGAAGGTAATAGGGAGAGTAATAGACTTCAATAATCTTGTCTCCAGGAACTCAATGGTTATTGCATTAAATTATCTATTAATCTTTATTATGTCACGGAGGGCGCCATGTTTGTTTCTGTACGTAGCATTTGCACACGCGTGAGTTACTCTTCTAGTATTGTTCAAGGACGGACCGAGGTCACCTTTTTACAACTAAATTTTACAGGTACATCGGATGTACCGTCCATCTTGACTTTTGCATAACTAAGGTTGCACGCGTGGATTTCCTTGTTCTGAAGGGCAAACGGTCCCTATATCAAGCGTCCTCCGCCTCTCTTGAGCTCTCTCTCCAGGACGACTCACCCGACGCTCCACATATTGTAAATAGATTGAATTTATAACCGTTTATGCTGTTTATTCTGTGTTGGAACCCTTTCTTATGTATGTGCCATTGGCATACTGAAAAATCGCGCAACAGCGTAATGCAATAGCAAATGATGGGGTGGGGTGAGGTAAATATTTATTTATCTCACATTAGGGCACTTTCGAGCAGCCAATTTCAACAACATCTGAAAGTTTAAAGGCAGGCCTTTCATGTGCAAGTGATATCTCAAGTGGAAACAGCAGGGCGCCTCTTTTTCGCCTCGAAATGCTTTTTTTTGATGCTAGTGGCCTTCATAGCCTATCGCCGGGAAGTTGAACTGGCTGGTTCTGAGCTAATAGCATATGCCTCGCCTCGTGGTCTCGAGGCATTGTTTTCTTCTCGCAATTTGGATGCTACAGCTACTTTGTTACACATAATTAATATCTTCGATTATGAAAGATACAACTAGGCCTATTTATGCAGAATAATCGAAATTCCTTCAATGTAGCTTTCCATCTTGGATCAATCACTTTAATCTTTCATTTTTGACATCGCATTAGGATTTCGAGTCTCAATAAACCCCCTTACGAGTGTTTTTGTTCAGAGAAAGGATTTATTTATAGATTTTTGGCCATGTCATGCTATTAGTCCTGCTGTGCTACAGTGCTTACGACGTCGAATGCACTCTTGAACGTGCTTGCCGGAAACGTCCCTCCCGATCTACAAGCCTGGGGGATGCACGAAGCCTACCGGATCTTCAAGAAAAGGGAGTCTGAAGGTCTGACGGTCAGGAATATAGATTTGCGGCACCCGGTCCCTCCTTGGACTTGGGAGCGCCTTGATATAGGACGATGGACCGAGGAGCTGGTTTATGATGTGGTGATCTTCACGGACGGATCCGTCACCCAGGGCAGGAAAGCTGGAGGGGCTCTGGTGGTCTACGATGGAGCCGGGAGGGAGATGTTCACGAGGAGAGTGCCTTTTTCGCCTACGGCTGGTATATTTGATGTGGAACTGGAGATGGTGGGACGAGCCATGGAGACGTTACGCGAGTTGGGGCTTCCCACAGGCAGCAGTGCTGGCATCGCCTCGGACTCCCTGTCAGCACTTACGACGTTGGCTGATCCCAGGATGCAGACGACGGTGGCAGCTAGGATAAGGGATATTCAGCGGGACATCCCGGCGGTAGTTTCTCTGTTTTGGGTGAACGGCCACGCTGGGGTGTCTGGGAATGAGCGAGCTGATGAGGAGGCAAGACGGGCAGCGGATCAGTCAGTTGGCCAGGTGTTTCTACCTGAACGCAGATCAGCAGTGAATCGGAGGATAAAACAACACATTTTGGAACTGTGGCAGACTCGCTGGGAAGTGGTTGGGAAGACTTGGAGCTGTGCCTTCCTGCCATCCGTGGACATCAGGAGACACGTTCATGGTCATGTTGCCCGTTTCATCTCGGGTCACGGCCCATTCCGGGCCTATCTCTCGAGATTTTTTGACAAAGGAGCTGAGGAGAGTGCCAGATGTTCGTGCGGCTTAGGAAGGCAGGACCCTGAACACGTGTTGTGGGATTGCAGGTTACCAGAGGTTTTGAGAGCACGGGGTCAATTGTTATGTGCGGCGGTGTCCAAGGGCCTGGGTTGGCCTTGCAACAAGAGCTTCATTGTAATCCCAGAAGCTTTTAATCGTTTCTGCCTAGAGGCTGATGGTATACTGAGCGACCTCAATAGGGACTTCCGGGGGCGGGGGGCAGGAGGGGCCACTGCCTGATGATGGAGGATGTCTGGTGGACTGATGTTGGATGTTTGGTGGCGTATGAATCGATGATGGATGACTTGAGGGATGGCTTATGACTGGATGACTTGAGGGATGGCTTATGACTGGATGACTTGAGGGATGGCTTATGACTGGATGACTTGATGGTTGACTGGTGGCTTATGACTGGATGACTTGATGATGGATGACTGGAATATGAATGATGACTGGTGGACTGTTGTCTGGATGATTGGAACTTATTGGATGACTGGATTATGGATGATTGGGCAGCGTAGTTGTTTTATTTTGTATTATGTTTGTATGAGTGAGTGGGCTGTTGGGCCTTAACGGGCATGGCCGGTCCAAATAAAATCCTATGTAGTGCTTACAAGTATATTTGCCACCGTATTGAATTTGCCATATAGAAAATTATATATTTTATTAACAGATTTCAACTGCGCGTGACTGCGAGTCTAGGAAAACCCCTACATCCCAATTTTCAGTGAACTGTGATCAGTTTTATGTTATGCGTCCGCCATATTGGATTCGCCATATTGCATTATGCATTTTTAGCAACAGATTTGAATTCCGCATCGAGGAAAACCCCTGAATCCTCATTTTTGTTGTCCTCAAGTAATTTTATCATGTTATGGCTACCTCTTTCCGATTCTGTCCTACTGTGCAATGTAAGAAAGCAAGATTTCTCTTACAGCAGTCATCTATAGTATTGAGTAGCCTCTTCGATGAATAGTGATTAGCATGGTCCCTGCAGGTCCTACTTCGAAATGTCCCTATCCAACATTGATCAGGATGGTCTGGGATACAACATATCCCATTTTCAGGCAAATCGAACGGAAGGCCACTCGCCCGTACTGTGCCTTGTCCTTTCTGAAACACATTCTTCACTAACAAAAATTTTAATAACATTACAATTTGTGTATGGAAGATTCCCTATTACTGTATTATCTCTCATAAAACGGCATGCCGGTGTAGTCGAGGTCGACCAGTTTTTAGAAATGCTGCATGATCTGGTGGCTATGCCGGCATGCCGGTATAAGGGGAGTTACGCCTTACGCCGGTATAAATCCAGGTTTTAACATAAGTTACATTATCCTTTCCGAACTTGATATTTGCCTGAAAATCGAAATTCACGTAAAGGCTACCGAAAGACACATTTTCCAAATAAGGTACCCCGAGCTGTACCCGTACCACATATTGTTTTCAATAAATTGAAGTGTCTGACAATAATCTCTATTTAAACAGTATGTTGGAGCAAGGGGTTCCCCTGTCAAAGCAGGCTAACGATGGGATTGGTCACACATCCTCTACAATTTTTATATGCACTATGCAACATAACTTGGATATTCTCACAGCCTGTACACTCGCCCATTTTCATTGTAACATTATTTTAGTATGGTAACAGAATCATTCAAAAAAAATTTGCAAGGATCAAAATTACGGAAATCCACCTCAGTTATACCGGCATGCTGGTTGACCTGGTTTTATACCAGCATGCCACTTAATGCGAGGTAATACGGTATTATTATTATTATTATTATTATTATTATTATTATTATTATTATTATTATTATTATTCATGATGATGATAATGATAAGGTCAGGGTAGTGCTTGCCATCTTTTATGTTGTGTAGAGCAGGGGTTCCTAGAGTGGGTTCCACAGAAGGATCATCAGGGTTCCGCGAGTCAGTTAACTCTGCATAAACCTACATTTACATATTTGAATATCCCGCGTGCGAATCCAGAGAGCAATTTTGCGATAGAGCGGACATGACACGACGATTATATTTTTCATAGAATACCGCGTTTTATCACACCAATCGGATGCTCAACATGTCTACTAAACCATGCCAATCTTAAAAGCCCATTGTTGCTGTTCTTTGGAACCAGCTGCTCATACGTTCAACTGTGCGAGCAGACGGCCTTTTGGTGACTGGGGACACGCGCGGCTATTAGCGCCTCTGTAAGCATTGCCATTCATTCGATCACTTCTCCAGCATGTCTGTTGGATTCACCTTGATGTCCTCTTTCGATTGATGTTCTTAAATTGTCGGAGGGTGATCTCTGTGTGTGTCAGTTACAGTAACTAACCAGAGTCATCTGAAAGCTTTGGTTCCTTACCAAAAATTACAAAAAATTCCCGTACGCACCCTATACCAATGATTTGGAACGCCAAACTTACAAACCTCCATGGGAATCATGCAATACAGCAGTGTGCAAAGATTCAGCCCAATACCATACCATCATGTATTCATTTGGACAGTAATGAACCAAAGCAACCACCTGCCGCCGAGCGCGCTTCCTCCGATCTCGGCTGCCAGCTCGTCACATTGGGCCAGATAATAAGTAAATCCCTGGCCAAAAATGCAGAAATTTTTATGTAATGGTTTTCAATGGCTCTCATTTCCGATCCGATCTCAAAAATTCAAAATTTAAAATGGCAGATTAGGGGGCACGGCAGTGCCCCCGCCAAGTTCTCGCCGCACTGCCCGCCACCTTTACCCGACACAACTCACGTCATTTTGACCCCCTCGAATCTTC
>JYFJ02006610.1:0-18773 GCA_000934665.2 Catajapyx aquilonaris | reverse complement strand
ATGTCGATAAATGTGAATGCAATCATGTGAGGAAAGAGGAGGGTCGGCCAAGCGGCATTAGCTGCAGGCCGACGGACTAAATAAAGCACAAAACAAACAAAACAAACATTGCAGAAGCCGATGGGGGAAGACCAGCACAAAGTCAAGCTGAAGTATTGGCTAGTCATCAAGTAGACATCGGTGCTATCTTAAAGGCCCATCCTAGTCCTTCGTCTATTGACGATTTTACGAAACACAAGATCCTTACTAACCACTGGGCGCCACCGTCTTGCTACTCATTTCCATACTCTGAACACGAGAAAATCAGAAGTGGAAAGAAAGAAAAAAAGATATGCAAGTAGAAAGCACCTTGATACGTTCAAAAACTGGTTTGTTCTTTCTGATAGTGAACATGGTTATTTCTGTAAGATATGTCCGCTGTTTGTCCCCAATCTAACCGGAGGAGTTCAAAAAACGATTGCACTCTCAAAACTAGTCACAAAGCCACTCACCAATTTTTCCAAGCTGACTGGTAAGGATGGAGATCTGACTGTTCACGAAGGAAACAGATATCATAAGGAAGCTATGGAAGCAGCTCACGATTTCCTAGTAACTTTCAGTAATCCTCGTGCTGAAATAACAAACCAGCTATCAATTCAGCGCCAACAGCAAGTCGACGATAACAGAAAAGTATTAGGATCCATTGTGGACCTCAAGCACATGTGGAGCTGTTAACGAAATTAAGAAAACTCTTTCTAATGCTGTCCACTGCTCCTGCTTCAACCATAAACTGAATATTTCGATATCCAAATCCAGCAGCATTCCGAACATAAGGGCACCATCAAAGAAGTTGTTTCTTTTTTTGGAACGTCTGCTAAACGCAACAGTCCTGAAGAAAGTTGTGGGCTCACAACTCATTGGCCTCTCTGAAACAAGGTGGGTGGAAAGGCACGACAGCATAGAGCAATTTCTGGAAAACATACCTGAAATTGTCCAAGCTCTTGAAGAAATATCCACGTGGAATGATCCGAAGACATCATCGAAGGCTAAAATGCTGTCATCTGCTCTATGCGAGAGTGAATGTATTGTTGCTATCATGTCCCTCGGAAATCTGCTGACCAAGACACAAGCTTTAAGCCGATCTTTGCAGAAGAAGACCATTGACGTTGTTGCCGGAAAACGCACAGTTAATGACGTAATTGCTGTTTTAGAAAAGTCTGTGCAGAAGTGGAAGAGAAGTGTGAAGAAATTTTCGAAGAGGTTACAGACCTCGCCGATAAGGTAGGAATTGATGTCAAAATGCCTTGGGTAGTAAAAAAGCAGAAGCATCGATCGAATGTGCCATTTTTCATTTCATATAAAATTTATTAATCGCGATGGTATTATATTGTGGGGTCCAAAAAGGAACGTAACATTTTAATGAAGAGCCAATGAAATCAATTTGACCTGGCTGATTTTCGGGTTGCAGCTGAAGAAAGACTAGGTGTATACTGGACAGTCGGTGGGCCCCCTTTTCGACGATAAGATGTAACAAAATTAACCTTCAGCTTTCAATGGGAGTGATTGTCTAATTTTTGCAAGTACTGTGTAGTACTGGGTGGTGCGGTCACCCAAGCCTAATTCAAAACTTCATCTACCATTCGCGAATAATCAACCCTCCCCCATGTGCGCGGCACTCAACATGTGGCGACCAACACTTCCCTGTTTTGGCGAGAGCGTAGTCGGTCAACATCTGAAGACTACAACCACTCTCTAACAATGGCAACGACACCTAAGCTGACCATCCAACAGACAGGAAGGATGACCACTGGAAGACGACCTGCCAACAATCCGGACGCACTTTGATGACCAGATGTACCAGCGGCCGTGACCTTCTCCTGCATAGACGGGAAGCTACCCGCCATGGAAAAAGACAGCAACAGTAAGAGAGGCACGTCAACCGCACACTTCGGTGTAAATTCAGTTGTCACTGGGCAACAAGTGTAATGTACCTTTTTGAGTTGTCGTTGGACAACAAGTGTCAATAATAACCAATATTTAAATACACTTGAGTCGTGTCGACATTCATTCCCACTTTTTCCTGCGTTTGCCACAACTTTCGTTCTCTTCCAGATAATTGAGGTAAGTCCTTGATTACGCGGAGGGTTCGACACTATGATAGATGGGAAGATTTGTAATGTTCTAAATGAGACTAAGTCTTCTCAAACATGCAACATATGTGGAGCGAAGTCCTCGCAAATGAATGACGTGGATTCAGTGATGCAGCGTGGCACTCGTGAGGACGGCATAAAACTTGGCATTCACAGCTTACATGCATGGATACGCAGCATGGATACGCAGCATGGAGTACATGTACCATCCGTTGCCACCACTCCTTGAAGACTATTCTAGACCTGGAAACCCGTTCATCTTCTACACGTTGCCCCCTTCGGAATCTGGGACTCGGAACCAAAATCAGCCGCTACAGTTGGAGGGTTTTACGATCCCTCACGGATCGATTCTAGTGACCCACGACGCCTCCAATAGTGGACTGCAGATAATAAGGATCAATGCCAACCGGCTCTCGGATTGGCATTGGTTCCCAGTAGGATCACGGGCAGTGATCCGCGCCTGGGAGCCGAACCATGCCCCGTGGTCCACAGCTCCGCAAGACTACCCAACGGCATCGGAGAGTGACTGGTACTGGCACGAAGACACCACGGAGGAAGGCCGCCTCCACAGTAACTGGTTAATGCCAAACTCTTCATTCGACCCGGTGGAGATGGAGGCAGCGGTGGCCGCGGTAGCAGCCGTGATGACCGGCGCATCCAGAGGAGAGTCGGCAGGAGCCGCCTCCGGATCCGTGAGCAGACAGCCCGCACCAGAGCAGCATCCGACAGACGACCAAGATGAGGATCCCGAGCAATTTTGGACCATCCAGCCGACCAGCACAAGAGTGACGTGGGACCACAGACGCAGTCCCCCACCAGGTTCCTCGAGTGCGGAAACCCCAGAAGAGTGAATGAAAAAGTGCACCCTTCCAAAAGTTTTAATCTTCTCCTGAAAGTGGTTATCCCTTATTCCTTTTTTTCCCTCCTTCCTTATACACGAGTGTAGTGCTTCGAAGGATTTTTTTCCTCTTTTTTGCTTATTGGTATGTTTTAAGTGCAGCCTATATTTTTTGTGTGAAAAACCATGTAAGCGGACAATTGAACTTAATCATTATGCACCTTATATATTTGAAGAGCACCAATGTAGTTTTTCCTGAGTTGGTAACGGAATAAATGAGTGAGAAAATTTTTTTTGTTTCAAAGAAAATTTTGTCTTTTAGCGAGGGGAGTGTGACCATGTTATGGTTAGGTCACTTAAGTGTGTATGAGGTCCAACACGCGACATAGTGTAACCTAGTATCCATATTGTTTCACGCCCCATTAATTGCTTTGAGTCATGGTTAAGCCATTGCATCATTCCCCATTATCCCCGCATATAACGTTGCATAACATAACCTTGTAATGCACGCGCCGATATATGCCTGTTGCCCATCAAGGATAGAGGGTCCTCCTTAGGACAAGATGACGCAGCATTCCGTTGACAATATGTCAGCCCCGTGCTCGGTACATGCAGCTGCAGAACTCTGGATGCATTCCACCCCTACGCGGTGCATCGGAGCCAGCCTTGAATCATGCCGAGATCAGCACTATTCCTTCCGGGTAGTTTCCTTATAAATAGGAGCGTTTTGCCCCAAGACGAGGAGGAGAGTACCGGCGCCACACGAGAGAGGACCAGAGGGAGAACCGGAGACCACCAGAGACGATCGAAGAGCGGACACCACGGGCGAGACCACCGCTGACCAGAGAAGACCAGAAACCCGACTGATCCGTTCGAGTATACTTCAGGACCAGGAGAAGACATCCTTTTCTCCTCCGAACCAACTCAGACGTTGATTCCAGCACACATAACCCGTAAGAGTACCAGTGTCTTAATCGTGTATTTATTCTTGATACTAATATCACCCAGAACTTGTACCGTTGAGTCAAAGGGTGTAATATTCTCACTGTTCTTATTAAAGGTTAACAATAAACTCTTTCTCATTTACTGTGGAGTAAGTGTACTTATTTCTCTCATCCTGCGTTCACACAGAAAACTTATAGTCGACTGATCCTACTCTCAAATAAATATCTGTCGGCGACATATAAGTATTCACCCCAAGCGTCTATGAATTTTTTTAAAAGTGATGTATCACGGCATACTTTTTGACGTGATGCCGGGCCGGGGGAGATGATGGCTCGGTTGGCGGGGTGTGGGTTACACCGTTAGCCGCCAACTTTTGCTCACATGACATTTGCAGCCGTTTTATTTAACTATACATTGATTATCAAACATATACATTAATCCGGATTAATTATGAACATTATTTAAGCTGCGTAGACATCCATGTGATGGTTTTTTTCCGTCTTATGAAAAATGTATATGCGAAAAATGAAGCGTGGGATTTGCAACTGAAGAGTGTTAGACGGAAATGATTTTTCAGAAAATCATGATCAGCTATAAGAAGAGCACTTGAGTGGATAGCGTTCAGCATTATAGAGGTGTGTTTTATTTGTGCGAACATTATTCTGTATCTAACATTTTTTTTTAAATTATAGAATGGATCCATCAGTTCAGTGTGAATGGATTGGGGTAATCCTAATCATGACAATCACATCCACCACAATCCTCCTATTTTTTTTAATTTACGGAATTTACCATAGGCTGGTAAGGAGATGTGAACTTCGGGTTGCACAATCGACGATTGATAGGCTCATAACACATCAGCAGCAGCGGCAGCAACAACAGTCACAACATGTTGATGACTTCTAAGAGATTAGTATTATTATTATTATTATTATTATTATCTCTTTGCAGATTTGTCCAGTCTTGTAGACATAAAGAATAATAAATAAAAAAAGTTACAATTATTGTGTCATTATGTGACCTCAAACGACACGTTTTTACTCCTTGCTAAGATGACCTCCAGGTGGCTTCGGTACATTTGGGAACAGGTGGGGATACGATGCAGGTGAGGTGGTCTTGTTTTTTTAGCTGCAAGTGAAGGTCCGCTTGATGGTGTTGTCCTAGTTGGTGCCGCTAGATGGAATTCTCTACACACCTACCTTCTTATTTTCCTTACCAGGGTCACCGTTAGATGACCCCTCACGATCGACAGGTGTAAGATAGATTTTTTTTTACAGGGATGTTCTCAACGTCTCAGATCAGCTGGTATGGGCAGGTGTCTCAATTTGGGGTTAAACCTGTTGTGTAGGTGTAACGTCTCAGCTGGTAGGGGCAGGTGTCTACCTATCCACAACCCTGTTCCAACACTGTAAAAGTCTTTCTCATTCGCCAATTTCAACTCCGTGTGTCACCATGACTCTTCGAGTGACTTTGTACGTGAAGGTTAGGCCCCACACCTGTGCCAAAATGTGGAAGGATGAAAAAGTTACTGATTTCTGGAGGAATCAGGAGGAAGTGTTGCACGACATCAATCTCATCCCACCGGGAATGGATCATACCTACACACCTTGCCAATTCAGCTCGTTCACTTGCACTTGTAAACTGAGGAGGAAGAGGCAACTGTCATTTTTGGGTGGTATATCATGGTACACCTGCCCGGATATTGCGGGACAGGATACACTTCGTCCTGGTTTGGTGAGTATTGAGCATTATTTAATTTAGATTGTCACTTAAAACTATTTTTTTACCTGATGATCACATACACTAAGAAGGTGAGCCTCCCCCTCCTTGACATGACAAGAGAACTGGATGGAGACTTTTGGGATCAAGTACCTAACTTAAAACGTATGAGTAAAAATGGTTGGTACTCTGGGGAACCACTGATTAATTTTGTAAAGCAACTGAGAGCAGCTTCAGATCTATCGCCAGCTTTACAACAATATGTGCACCTGTTCAAGGGGATGAGGGATGCTACACTTCGTACGTGCATTGTTGAACACGAGTCACCTCTAACACTAACTGAACTGATTTTTAATCCTATGCTGTCAACTTGTAATGAAGCATCAATAAATATGTATTGACAGATTGTTGCGTGTCATACCCCTTACATTCCAGGTGCTGATTGACAACATTGTTGGTAACATTGATTGGAAACAATTGGTTGTTGTGTTTTTTTTAGCTGTTGACAACAAATGGTTTGCACGTACTGTACCACGCCGACAGGTGCGTACCTGTTAAAAAAATAGCCTCATATGTCACATACATATGTCCGTTGGGTGAAGTTACGACGTTAAGTTACGTTAGGTTATGATTGACATACATACGTCGACAGGGTGACGTCAGGTGATGATTGATAGTAACTGTAGCCGACAGGTGGGTACCAGTTAAAAAAATAGCCTCATACATACATACGTTGTGGATTGACATACGTTGAGATACGATATGTAACGGTAACCGACAGGTGGGTATCGAGTGGCCCCCTCAACCGGAAACAGGTGACCTCAGGAGGCCGCAGACCGGAAGTGTTCAGACAGGAAGTGTCCTAGGAGAGGCCCCTCGCCCACTACTGACCCACAATGCCCTTCCGGCGGGAATTTGATTGAATGCCAATGGATGAGTGGGTGGGGTTTTGTAAGACCCCTTTTTACTATGGGATTCACCCTCTGTCACGTCTGTAAATGCGTGAATAGTAGAACCCACGATATTCCCCCTTTACCCCCGTTTGTGCTGGGGAGATGCCGTTCCGGATCTTTGGACCTTGGATGCCGGACGTCATACCTGCATTCCATCTTGAGCTGGTCGTTGATGGTAAACGGCCACCAACTGGCCCCGCATTTGAACTGTCCCATTGGAGACAGTGATGGGAGGGATGACGAAAGTTTGTGTTAGTGTGTGTGTACGTGTGTCGTATATAAAGAAGAGGAGTTGGGTTCATGGACTGACTGCACTTGGCGTGCTCAAGACTCCTTCATTCACAGTCATTGAAAGATGTCCCTTTTGTTGAACTTGGCCGGTTCAACCGATGCCTGGAGTGCCGCTGCCTCGATACCAGTATCCATATACGGACGTACATGGACCGCAGCTTTATGTACTGGAGCCGCAGCATCCATCGTGTCAACCAACGTGGTACATCGTATTCCTGACGACTTACGACCTGCTATCCGTCTATGTGAACAAGTACGACTTGCAACCCCTGACGGCCACGCCATTGTGCCGCTTGGAGAGATGACCCTACCCTTGTGTGTGGGCCCACATGTATACCAGAAGAGGCTATACATCATCTCGCCATCAGCAACCCCGGTGATTTTAGGATTGGACTTCTTAAGGTACTGGGAATGTTCTATCGATATCAGTCGACAGTTGTTGGTGGGGGCTATCCCATCTGACGGCGCTGCGGGGGGCCATTTGCATTTTCTATGCACATAGAAATGTTCAACAACCTGGCTATTGATCGGGCCGCAGAAGTGTCTGTAGCAAGTGGTGTTCTTGACCCTCCTCAACCAACGGGAGGGGTCTCACCAGAAGTCAATGAGCACGATGTGTAACTTACATAATCATCTCATTTCTATTTTGTTTATTTTGGACGGGAACCATTGCCCATTCGGACAGTTCTGTTTATTTATTTTTGTGTATACCAGTAACGAGAGGATAAACGCACAAAACCCGTTTTTCATACCTATTGGGGGGGGGGGGGAGTGTCTTCGGTCGGAGGTGTGTGACCCTGTAAGATTCCAGGAAGG
Source organism: Catajapyx aquilonaris (assembly GCA_000934665.2). NCBI lineage: Eukaryota > Metazoa > Arthropoda > Diplura > Dicellurata > Japygidae > Catajapyx > Catajapyx aquilonaris. Next base: position 11,082 of record JYFJ02006610.1, on the reverse strand, counting down.
TCTAGTTACCTTTTCCTTTCACTTTCTGTTTCAGTTTATCAAGTCAGTGCCTACCCCATTGTGCCACTGTAAGATACCCAATTGAAGTGTAGTATTGACCCGTCTCTTTTTCACTTGTACGAGTATATACCACTGTATGAGTATACTCCAACCATCATGCAACTTGTTTGTAACGTCCTTTCCTCACACCCCAGGTGAATACCCATCATGCAGTGTACCAAACCAACTCCTTAACCAACCAGCCAGCTATGCTCCAGGCCAGTCCCTCGGGAGCATATCCCGAGGGCTGGTCGCTTGCTCCTTACCTTTCACTCTACAACTATTCAACCTTCCTTTTTTCCTGACGTTATATGTACAGCACGTTATACAGAATAAATCGACTTACAATGGAACCCTGTTTTATGTGTACTTAAATCCAGGTCACACTATCCCCTGTCCAGAAATACCCCCCTTTTCTGAGGATGGCGTTGCTATATAGGGAGGGTGGATGCCCCTTTTGTGACACTCCTAGTGAGACTACTGCCACTTACACATCTAACTCAGTTGTCATGGATTGCTGTGCTACACCCGCTCGTGCCTCGGCCGGTGACGAAGATGCTGCCTCCAGTGGATGGGACACCCCTTCCCTGGGACGACCTGAGCGGAGCCCCCCTGCGGCGGTGACCAGCGGCGCCACCAATTCCTTTGAGCGATGGGACGACCGTCGAGAGGATGGAGCCCGGGGAGAGAGCGCCCTGGATTTTTCATCCACTGGACCTTCCCCTCGGTGGCTAGAAGGATGTCGGCGGCAGAAGGATGGGATCACATCCGACGGGCCCCCATGATTAATTATGGCCCAGCTCCGCCCCTCGTAATTTCTCAGAAGGGCATATGTGTATGTGTACGAGATCATACTGACCGTATGATATTGAAGCCGGATTGCCCAGCTTCAATTTAAGGGGGAGCGTTTGTCGCCCTTCAGGCGAGCGCTACACATAAACGGAACTATTAGCGGGATTGATTGTTGACAACCACTTAGCAAACAGCCATTAGGCTCCATCAAAGTCACGACGCGGCCCTGTGGTGTAAAATTAGAGTAAACAAAACGGGAGAGGCCGAAGTCAGTTAGGCGCGCGACCATATTTGGTCCATCAGGAAGTATGACTAATGGTTGACTAATGTAACAAATGACCAGCCTCTCATGGCCAAACTTTTACCACGACTTTCAGAACTCAATACGGACACACTGTCCATGGCTGAACTGCGGCGAGAAACTATGGCACTGCGAGATTTTTCGGACCATGTACTGGCAGATAATGACTTTTCAAGCTCCATGTGGGAGCATCCCTCCAGCTTTGTCCCCTCAGTGGGGATTGTCTCAATTTCAGCGTTCATTTGTGTGGGCTACTTCTTATGCAGGAACCGTTCCTGTTGGACAGCACGCTCCAGTCTAGAGAATAGCCCGGGGACTCTTCAAGAAAATGTGGGTCACCGAGGACCTCCACATGTTGCCCCCGTAACTGTTAGTACTTCAGTAGTTTATGACAATTGTGCGGAAAGGGTTAGGTTTGGTTCGAGCGGCCTAACTCGTCTTACAACGCAAGCGAGGGGTCCTAAGCCTTCTCCTAGAGCTCGGGAGTGGTTTAGCGATACCACGTTGTTCGGTGCCTCTGCCGCACCTCGCGATTCAACTTTGCGTTTTGCTGGTCCCAGTACACCCAAAATAGCTTCACAGGGTAATATATGTAACTTTGAGTGTGATACTGCGATCTATGAGGAGCATAATGGCTGTGTGCCGGACGAAATGCCCTTACAAGACAGTCTTGGAAAACTCCGCAGTGCTTGGTGGTTAAACCAATAATCAAATGTGTAATTTTTGTCTTTCTTTGCAATGTATTTGTCATGGCTGAGAGAATCAGTGCGAGAGTGCAATTTTTGCTTTACAGAGTTAGATTCACAACTAGCACTTACTGTGGTGGTTCCGAACCACCAGGCACACTACCCGAGAAACCTTGTTCCTCGTCGTTGTTCCTACACCCGTCTCTTACCTGCAAACAACAAACAGCACCGAGTGAACGATGGAACATTCCTGTCAAAACATTCCGTACACATCCGCCACCAACTGCCGCTGCAGCATCGCTCAACAGTACAAACTTAGTGCGTGGATTTTTGGCCGCGATCCAGAAAACAGGTTCGCGATGGACATCAGTGTGAGTGTGCAAAACAAGTGACTTTCGGGGCGAACGAGAACTATCGGAAGCCTGTTCCGGAGCATTTAAGTGACACCATACGGGTGCAGCCAGCACCCGGGTTGAAGGACCGGCCTACCCGCCTTCGTGAGGGGTCGTGCAACTGATGCTGCCGACCTGTACCTTACTCCATACATTGTTTCGATCATGCGACATAATTCAGGTCGTTCTTCATCACATGGGTACCATCCACTTTGAAGGACCGGCCTACCCGCCCTCGAGAGGGGTTGCAGAAACAGTGCAACCTGCTCCAGGATTGCCCAAGAGTGGCAAGTCTCAACAAACAGCCTGTTCCAGCCATTGGGAGCAGTTCGCCCTGTCAGCTGGACGAGTCTGCGTCGACCCAGTGGATTGGCTGCCACGATTCATCTCAATTCTCAACGAAACTTTGCGGCAAGTGTCCAGAACGATGGACTCCCAGCATCCCCAGAATGGATGCAACCTACCCTTGTCTGAGGGGGGTGGAGGTCCGGCTGGAAGGGAGTTGTGCTCTAGCCTTGTGCGAAGCGAACAAGCGCTCCCCCGTGATTGACTTCTGCCCCCTCTCCCTCTCCCCACCCTCATTTCCACCTCTGTAATCATCGTGAACATCCCCTCACCATCCCTCCGCTGGTACGAATCTCTTCCCCCTAGCATGCTGGTAGGACTTCCGGACCTGATTGACGCTCTTGTGCAGAGACGGGCTTTCCTGCCCCTTGCCCCGGTGTTACTACCGCTGTTAGATGCCGTGCCACCGCCCGGTTTCCTCATGACCCGTATGACCTCGTCCAAGCTCATATTCAAGCAGTCAGACACGTCATATGCTTAGGTTCCACTTTCATATGCTCGGGGCGTCAACCCCCTATTGTTGATATACTTACATAATAATACTAATATCATATTTTTTAAATCTCTGACTTACGGCAGAAAATACTGCTTCAGCAAAAATTTCCTTTCACTCCTGGACTGTAGTGGGATATAAAAAGTGAATGCACTGCAGAAAATACCTTTGCCTGGCAAGGTAGGGGGGTGAATCGAATTCCTACTAATACTTATCTTCATAGTTAGGGTGATCACCACAACCATACGTAACTTCATTTCGAGACAGTTCATTAAATTCGCATACTTTTGGGCAGCCTCCGCCTGCTAACGAGGGTCCAAGTGGGACTCTTTGCATTCCACATCGCGTATTGCGTTCACAGGCACCAGCAGCGTGTCAGATATTATGCTTTCTCGCTCATGATTTCTCTAAGCAGCCATTCCGTGTCAGTGTCATGGCACAGGTCAAGTGTCGTACAGTCAATATGTTCATCAACATATTTTTAGCATAAGGTTGGGTTTTTTTTCTCATCGTAATTACAGACAAGTCCTGGTTATACGTGAAATGTCGTATAATAAACGGTGCAAGTGACGTGCAGTGCGAGTGTTCCATCCTCGAGAAAAAGAGGAGAGGACAACATTTACTCAGTGATCAGCTGTGCGAGCACATGTGAAGTGCGTGACGTCACCCGACCTCTAACGGTCGAGAAAAAAGGAGCAGTATGCTGCTGCACTTTTTCCATCAGGGCTCCACTGCCCCTTGACAGTGAGCAACCCGTCCGGCGTTGCATATTAGTGTCCAGTCAGAAACTAGGCACAACCACAAGGTGTTCCTTGCTTCAACGTGTAATTTGTGTACAAACTTTTGGTGGGTTGTACTTATCTTTGTGATAGTTNTTCTTTGTGTGTGTGTGTGTTTTTTTTAAAGAGTTAGTGTTTGCCGGGGATGGTCCCCCACCCTTTTGGGACCTTTCCTGTGGAATGTTTGTTGGATTCCCCCCTCCCCGTTGGGGGTTTGCTACCCTGTCTATTTGGTATGCAGAACTGTTTCATTCATAGTTTTAATTTGACATTTTGGGTTAAAGTTTGCTCCTCTTGGTCGCAAGCTGGTAGGGGGAGTGATGCTACGGTATGTAAGGCCTTTTGAATTGTCCCTAGAAAGGAGCTAGACGAGGATGAGGCTAGATAGACGGTGTTATGCAACAAGGAACCAACCCTCAAAATTTAAAAAAGCCAGTAAATATTTATTACGGATTGCCAAAGAACCGCATTGAAATCTGCAAAAAAGATCCAAGCCATATCCTCGATGAGCTGCCGTCTCCCACTCAACCCACATTTCCATTTCCTGCGAACCTGAGCAGCAACAAGAAACCAACCATCAATCCAAGACGGCAGCGTCCGTGCGCAAGCTGGAACGTGTTTTACCGTGCCGTTCATCATCATAACAATACTTAAGGGAAGCAGTTGTGGCATATGTCGGAGTGCAGTTGTCTGTGAGCGACTCACACACAGGGGCACTGAGTACAGGCGAAATCAATATTTTGCAGTGATGCGACAAGACACTGACATCATATTTGGTAAAGTCCATTTAGTGATGGTCATTGAGGAGGAGACAGTGGTGCTGGCAGTGGAGATGTTTCATAGTGAAACCACAGACCTCGGCATTCACAGACTAACACATGCCCAAAGAAATGTCTCATATAGATGCTTTAATTTATGTGACATTTTAGATTTCCATCCATTGTATGGCTATTCAGTGTTTGGCAGGACCTATGTCCCATTGCATCACTGGATACCCGACAAAAGTTTTTAATCATCTTAATTCATCTTCATCCTCATTTTCACTGCATCAACCATCACCATTATCAAAAATTTCTACTACTGGTATGGCCCTGGAGAACATCTTGAGTTAGGAGGATTTCGTGACTTAGCCAGGCACCAAGTATACAGTTTATTGTGTGCATAGCTGAATTTAGTGATGTTACTGTTCCATTTTTTCAGTTGCTGTAAGCAGCAAGTATGGACGGTGTGCTCCGAGTGCTACAGGAAGTGTTTCCTAACATGAAGGCTGATGAAAAGACAGCACTTATTAAAAAATTGGAAGAACTAGGTGTGAAAGATGAAGAGTCTATGAAGCTTCTGGAGGAAGAAGATTTCACTGGTGTTATGAAGCCTATTCAGGTGCGCAGACTGCTGAAGCACTGGCGTACCAGTACTGAGAAAACTACAGGTAAAATATTTTTAGAATTGCATTAGTTTCAGTGAGCATTATCAGGAGTGTAAATATTGACATTTAGCTCTATGTACAGGAGAGCAACCAAATCAGGAAGGAACCCAATCAGCTGAAACGACAGTCCAGAGCAATGTCAAAATTCCATGGCACAAAGTGTCAAGCCATGTGATCTCAAAACTGAAAAATGGAGATAAGCTGTCAAGCAAGAACGGCTGCAGTTTGTCAGAGTTGTAGCTGATGAAATAATAGGATCTGTGAAGCATAGGCCAGGGAGGAAGCTGCTGAGAGAAATAGCGACTGATATTGTGAAAACTTTTCCTAAAGAATTCAGAGATTCCTTCCAAGGCAGCAACCCTATTGGTGAAGGGAGCTACCTGATATTAATGCAATATTATTGGAACACCGGATAGAAAACATGATGAGGAAGCCCTCCTTAGTACTTCACAGTCTGAAGAACAAGCAACAGGTAAGATTACACTGAATATCAGATAAAGCTACTTAAAATTTTTTAGACTAAATGTTAATGTTCAGTGTTCACATTTCACGGAAAATTTCTGGCAGCAAAACTGCCAGCACTTTGTACCGTAATATAACGGAAATTTATTTTACAGTGCAGTCAGTCCTTCCCTCACCTCTGACCAGGCATCATGGCAAACTTCCTACCCCTTGCCCCTTTCCTTGAAGACTACACCCATCCTTCGGGCCCGTGGATTGCCTACATGTTTCCTCAACCCGCAGTGACTCCCAATACAACAGATCAGTTACACCTGGGAATCTACCCAGTTCCACACGGATCTGTGCTGCTGTCCGGCGACCCGTCAGGACGAGGGGTCCAAGAGGTCCGTCTCAACGCCAACAGAGTCAAAATGGCGGTACTTCCCGGAGAGGACCCGCATCGTCGCACAGGCTTGGAACCGTGACGCCGCAGCCGCTCCCGCCGCACCCTTTCTATCCAGAGACGAGGACTTTTGGGAGTATCTCGCGCTAGACGCGGAACAAACCCAGGCGGGATTTTACACTCTTAATCCGGTACCTCATGGTGTACCCCTTGTAGCCTCGTACCTCTGATATACAAGGTATGCCTGGTAAATTTTAAGAGGGACGCCCATTTGCGGCCCATGTAAAGGGTACATGGTGTAAATTAGGGGGTACTTAAGAGGTACCCTTGGTTAATAAAGGGTACGAAGATTTGGTACCTCTTGTTAGTACCTGATAAACGGCGTCGTATTATGAGGTACATATCACGTGATGCGCGGGGAGATGCGCAAACCAGGACATGTCACGCGATGCACAACTGCACATGCGCAGAAGCCTCGAACTTGGCCTCGAACATGACGAACGGACTCGAAAGGACTGGAAAAAGTTCAAAGAAATGTTCATGGAACGTTTTAACCCCAGTCGGCGATTCTCCGATTTAATCGGAGACGTGCAGGGTATCAAACAAGAGGCAGGGCAGGGAGTGAATGAGTTCGCTACTGTACTCCGCAGAATGGAGGTAAACCTTCATGCATGTGCCGACGCACCCAGAGACAGGGAGACAGTCGACGTGTTAATCCTGGCGCAGTTCATTTCAGGGTGAAGGTCGGAGAAAAGTAGACATACGCTCCAAATTCTCAAACCGACACACTTGTCAGGTGCCTAAAGACAGCATTGGAATGCGAATCCAATGATAGGGGCAGAAATACAGGCAACAAATTTAACACTAGGGCCTGCGTAGTCAGTGACGACCCAGATACCAACCTAGTCGATCAGCTGGGGGAAAAGGTGGCTATGCTGACCAAAGAACTTGCCAAATATCAGCAAGAAGCGACGAAAAAGTGGGCTGAAGCGAAACAAGCGGTAGAGTCCTCTCCTCAAGCGGAAAAACAAGGCGGAAGGAACGGGGCGAATCAAAAGAAACGGAAGGATGGGTTGCGCTGTTATCAGTGCAATTCTAAAAATCATCTGCGTTCAGAATGTCCTCAAAGAGGTCCAAATTCGGAAAACAGGTGTTTCCGGTGCTCAGGTGTCGGCCACAGAGCAAATGCGTGTACGGCTCCGGCAGCACAGAGGGAACCACCGTACCCATGTAGGCGGCGCAGACAAAATCACTGCATGAGTCAGCCATGTCCACAACTATACAACAGCAACAATCAGGCGGGTGTTGCGCAGCCCGTACCCGTGTCGCAGCCACCCCCGGGTACTTTCCGGTGCCATCCGGAAGTGCCTCGACAATCGGAAGTGATTTAACCGCCCACGGCCGGGGCGAATCGTACTTGTACGAATACGTGCCTCAAATACGGTACCCACCAGGTCAGGGACCTAATTACCCACCCCAGAGTCCCCCATAACTGCTAGTACTTCAGTAGTTTATGACACTTGCGCAGAAAGGGTTAGGTTCGGTTCGAGCGGCCTACCCCGTCCTTCGACGCACATCCCTGTGCCCACCTCTGACATCTCTCTCTCTCTCTCTCTCCAAACTCATTTCCACCTCTGTTATCATCGTGAACGTCCCCTCACCATCACTCCGCTGGTACGAATCTCGTCCCCCTATCGTGCTGGTAGGACTTCCGGACCTGATTGACGCTCTTGTGCAGAGTCGGGCTTCCTGCCCCCTTGCTCCGGTGTGTTACGACAGCTGTGGGAAAGGATTTCTGATCACTTCCGAGCTACTACACCCTGTCAGTCTAGGAGATGACTTCCTGAGCTATTGGGAGTGCGTCGTCGACTATCACAAACAACTATTGACGGGACTAACCCCCGTGGGCGAAGAAGATGTACACCAGACTCGGGCGTTCTCCGTACCGAATGAAAAGGAAGGCATGCCCCTGTGGGACTTAATGAGAGAGTTGAATGAAACAAAAATGAGATGATGAAGCTTGATCCGGATTTTGAGAGTGGTACAAATCTTTGGGTGCACCCTAGTAGTTATGTGTCTGTGTTCGTATTCTTTGGAATTTGGGCTCTAGTGGGAGTCGTTTACTACATAGTGAAGAGACATAGGAAGGAATGTAATTTGAATCCTAGCTACCGAAGACAGCCATCTGTTTCATACGTAACTACGCAGGAACAAACAAGGGAGGAAATTGTAGTGTCTGCTATTCCTGCCAATGAGGGGAACTTCCAGACTGTGAACCCGGGTGGAAATTAAGGTGACAGGCCTGCACCGATGTTTTCAGTTCGGTCTCCACAGACTGAGAGTTTGTAATGGTTGTATAGGCTGTAAGTGGGTAGTTAGTAAAGAATGTAAAGAAGGAACACAGGGCGTTTGGATTGTTGTAAAGAGGGAGTGTTCACATTGCTCCCTGGGTGTAGGGCCATTCACACGGATTTCCGATTAGAAGCTAACTTACATGGTAGTTCTAGTAAGAAACTACCTATGAATGGACACACAGTGGTCCCAGAGATCACCTCTATGTTTAGCGGAATGGAATTGCGTGTGTTAAATAGTGTTGCGCACAAATTTACTATTGGATGAAACCAAGAATAATTTGTGGTCCACTAGAATCAATCGAGTAGAAAGAGGAATTCCTATGGATGATATTGTGTTACGAATGAATGAGGCTAGCAATGATGTACCATAAATTGTTTCAACGGAGTCGTTAGTAGTGTGAGTAGAAAAAAGGTTTATCCAGTTACTGTATACTACGTGATTCATACTATCCGTTTGACATTAAAGCCGGGTTGCACCCAGCTTTAATTCAAGGAGAAGCGTTTGTCACCCTTATAACCTGTCACCGCAATATGGTGACTCTAATGGTACATTATGAGGGGAAAAGCTTCCCAGTTTTAGCCATTTGGCAGAGTAGTAAGTAAACAAGCCGATTTAGCCTGGCGCCTAGAAGGCGGGGGAACCATATTTGGTCACAGGGAGTATGACTCGCGTAAGGTGATAGCACCCAGTATCAGTTCTGTCACGACAAGGTCGGAGTCAGCTATATAAAGGCTCCACCCAACCCACTCGGGGCCCGTTCCCGAGGGAGTTGTCTAGAAGGAAGGAGGGTCCAGAGGAGTCCCAAACCAACTCTTATTCGCCCAGCCCCAGGCGGCCATTGCTGTAGAGGGAGGAGCAGACCCCCTGCGTGGTAGCACGGCCTTCCGGGTTGACTTACCTACTGAGATGTCCCTGATTGCAGTCACAAAGGTCAGAACTGATACTCGGGTTGCCTACCGATTCTGTCACAGTAGATTATTAGCTGATGTCAATAAACAATGGAAAAGACCCTGCTGCCCATTTATTCCAAGGTGTAACCCGGGAGGCCAAAAGAACTAGGCAAGTGGTCGTAGGTCAATGACCCATGACCTTACTTGTGACACTTACTGCGAAGGAGGGTCGCTGGACTCCCATGGTGAAACAGTTACGCTCCGTCTCAACAGGGTTTACGGTGTCAATGGATGCTTTGAAGTATGCAGTCGAATCTTTGGGGAAGTACCCCCTTTTTCGGTGGTTTCTGACGACTGGTCACAACCCACAGTTTTTGTGCCTGCAGTAGTTGCCGTAACAGTTTTTCATTCTGGTGGGACTAATTTTGGGTTGCATTCATAAATATCGAGCACGGAGTCGCACTCCGAAAGACTCTGTGGAACCGAAGCATCCTGAATCCCACACTTTTGACCCCACCGTACTAACCGACACCCATGTCGTACCAACAGAGAGTGCATCTCCCGAACGGATGGAGACTGCACTGCCCATAATTCCAGAGTCAGTTCGAGAATTTGCGGAATGAATTTTCATCCGAAATTAATGATAAGTACTAGAAGTCTATACATCACGTGATACGAATTCTTCAAAGGATGATAGATTCAAAGGTGCAGGGTCAGCGCATTGAGGATGCCCTGCGTTCGAACATCGAGCTGGTGCCAGCCAGTCCTTCACTCATCGTCAACCTCTTACCATGGCTTCCTTTTTTCCTCTACCCCCCTTGACTGAGGACTTCTCCCAAGCCGGTTACCCGGTGATATCGTACACCCTTCTTCCTCCAACTGAGATACCCAGCCCGGGGTTACACCTACGCCTAGGCGATTACATAGCTACACACGGGGCGGTGATGATCACAGGGGATTCATCCGGACTGGGCATGCAGATTCTGCGGGTCAACGCACATCGCATCGCCGATTGGAGATTCTGGAGATGAATGACCACCGCAGAAGTGAACCAGACCTGGTCACAACGAATGAGCAAAGCAGTGTCTGCGGCCACTTGCTCACGGCGCGGATGCACACGATGGGATATGGCTTTCGAAAGCTTTCGGTACACTCAGTTGTCACTGGAGTTGGTTGTTATCATGGACACTATTTTTATGATTTTGCAGCCGAAGCCTAAACCATTACTGACTGCACTTCAGATGAAGAAAAGACTCAAGTGGGCCCTAACTCGCCGTGACTGGGTCCAAAGACAATGGGACTGCGTAATATTCAGCGATGAAAGTACGTTTGAGCTGACAGTGGGTGATGCAGGAAGAGCACGAGTCATTCGGAGGCGTGGTGAGGTATTTCACCCGGCGTGTTTGGCTCATGCCGTCAAGTTCACATCCAGTATCATGGTCTGGGGATGCATTGTGAGGAAAGGACCAGGCAAGCTGCATCTCGTCTCAGGAACCATCAATGCTCTCAGCTATCAGACCATCCTGAATGACAACCCCCTACCATCCATACCTCTCCTCCACCCCGACGCGACTGGGAGTAGGCTATCTCATCAAAGTTGTCCCAGTAGGTTATTTTCAAAATAAATCATATACATATACTGTGTGTCAGAGTTACGGCGACCCGACCATAAAGGCCCCGCGCCAATGTATCTCATCATCCACAATTATTCAAAAGCTAATCAAGAACAAGAATTTACAT
>JYFJ02006609.1:0-18794 GCA_000934665.2 Catajapyx aquilonaris | reverse complement strand
AGTGCCCTAAACGACATACTAAAAGTGGGGTGGGTGGGGGATAGAGGGGAGTAGAGTGGGGAGGGGGGGGGGTTTAAATGTTGTTCTTATAGGTTTTTCTTGAATATCTCAAAACGTAAGGGTTCTAGCAAGAAACACATTATGTACCAAATTAAACTACATTTAATGTCCTACAAAACTGTCCTCTACGTGTTTTCTGTAGGATTAATAGTTTAGAAAATTGAGGGGGACGAAAAAGTGCATATTTCGAAAAAGTGGTTGAAAATATTAGTTTTACCAAGAGTAGGTTTTACTTTTTAAAAAGGAAGTTTTTATTAACTAGAATATTATTTATAACCATAACACATTATACTTACATAAAAGTATGGTTGGAAGTACAGGGTGTCCCTAAATGATTGTCAACATTTGAAAGTTGTTTAATTTCTATTAGTTGCGGTGTGCAATGACAAGACAGACATAGAACGAAAGAGCACGTTTGGGAGTTTTTATTGCACACACTACAAGTGCTCAATATGAGCACCTTTCGTCACACGACATGATAGTCCAATTCTCTACACAGGCCAGCATGTCTGGTGTGATTGATTCCAAAGCAGCAACAATCCTGCGTTTCAACCCACACAGGCTGGTAGGTAGCCGTGGTACGAAGACCTGGTCCTTTACATATACCCCCAGAGGAAAAAGTCACATGGGGTGAGGTCGGGAGACTTTGGCGGCCACTGGAGAAAAACCGATCTTGCTGACCGGCATGTCCGATCCGCCGATCCTTGCCCTTGCAAAGGCATCCCGTCGTCTGAAACTTCTGGAACCACCGTTGAATTATTGTAGGGAGGGGCGTAACGTCGGCCGTACTGTTGCCTGAAGGACTGCTGAACAGTAACTACCGAACCAAGCTTTGTAAACTGCAGGACACGGAACGTTTTCTGTTCGAGACACACCATTTTGTGGAGTGGCCCTGTGTGCCTCGCGTCAAAGTGCGGAACCAACTTTTCTGTGTGCAATAAAAACTCCCAAATGTGGTCTTTCGTTCTATGTATGTCTTGTCATTGCACACCGCATCTAATAGAAATTAAGCAGCTTTCAAAAGTTGACAATCATTTAGGGACACCCTGTATTAATTTTAGTGACATCAAACTATCTAAAAAGAATGTAGTCTTGGCATTGGCCTATCTGAGTAATGCCATCAAATTGACCAATGGGACAGTGGTTGTTGACCCTCTAATGATTTTCCAAAGAACCGCTATTGCAAAAAAGAGTGATGAAGATGTTGCAGATTTTTAAAGGTATGAGTTATCCCCATTCCCATAGGCCCTCTTCAATGAGGGTGGAATGGGGAAGTCAACGAAGTCATCACTCTTTGATGCATTTCCTGCAGAGAGTATAGAAGTCCTACAACTATATGGACCTTAACCCTTTCATTCCCACTGTAGCCATATGGCAACAATTAATCTGGAGGCAAAGCGTTCGCATGCAGAAGGCAAACTTTGTGGGTCAAACTTCTTGTGCCATCTAGTGGATGGTGACTCAGCACCCACAAAGTCGGATTGTTATATTTTGCTCGCGCCCTTGAAAGGTAAACAACCCCCCACCCGGCCGCGTAATTACAGGGTGTCCCATAAGTCTGGACTCTTAGGAATTTCTCATAGTGCAGTGTTTTAGTATTATTTTGCAACCATCGTAACAATTTTATAGTGATTTTAAAAATTTAAATTAAGTTAATTGCATTTAAAGTTAATTGCATTTAAAAATTTTTTCTGGAACACCCAGTAGGGGAATGTTTTTGGCATTTTTACATTCCAAAGGACCACCACGAGTAAAAATGATAAATATTGAAGAATATTGTTTTTCATTATATCACTCCTACTACAAATTTTTTTCAAAAAGAGAAGAAACGGCCCAAAAAATTTGGGAATGAAAGGGTTAAAACGATTATCAACGTTGTAGATGGTGGCTTCCTCCTTCACAGTGTGAAATGGAATGTTGGCTGCACGTTTTCTTCTATTTGTGATCAGTAGCTTATCTGCGTAAACATTATGGCGAAAACTGCAGTGGTTTTTGACGGTTACGGTGATGTCAACAATACAAAGCTAGCAGAACAGAGGCGAAGAGGCACCACGAAAACTTCAGTTGATATTAATTTTGATGAGAAGATGCATGTAACATACTATTCAATAGGAACATTTTCTTGCTAATGGAAACAATAACTTCAGGCTTATTCAATTACTAAACACAGAAAATGGCTCACAAGTCAGTGTCCAGGAATGGTCTAGGTTCCCACTTCCCAGCGAAGTTTCCAGGTGGCTTTTAGACAGCTTTTAGAGAATATATTGCTGGCATCAGAGCCAATGGCCTGGGTGACAATCATGAGAACTCGGTGATTGAGACACGCTTTCAACAGTCACCAAAATTGACAACCGCGCAGTAAGCTGGGGGAGGGGGGGGGGAGGATTAACTTTTGTGAACTGGTTTTATGCTATTATTATCTTTCCATTCCCTGGAAGGTCACTTGCCCATATTCACCCATATTCTTCGTCATTTAAAAGAAGTGATGATTTTTGTATTCGAGATATTAATTGACAAAGTTTGACTGGCGCAATGGTTCCGGTTTGGGTCCGACATTCGTCCGACATACAGCTATAGTCATGTAGTGCAAGTGGTGGAGTTGAAATTTAGTACAGTGAAACTATGGACTATTTCCCACTGGTTCTCAAAGATTCGAAGATGTAAGGTTTTTATAATTGACAAAGTTGGACTGTTCATCTACAATCTTAAAAAAAAACTTACCAGAATTGCTTCACACTGCGCTTCACGGACATACACATGACACTCGTCATGCGTTTGAAAACGTTTTTATTATTCGCCAAATGCTAAGGTCATATTGTAGCAACATTGCTATTGATATTTTTTTTAAATAATAGGTAAGGGACAACCGTATATACACATAGATGCACGTAATTATGCAAGTACAGTACGAGCGCATACTCCCAGCACATTAAATAATATTGAATTTTACCATTTTGACGGTAGATTTGAAATCACCAATATGAAAATATGCTGCTTCTATTAATATTCAACTTCCTTTCGCGCCTGCAGGAAGGCGAGAATACGATAATAGGCGCGGAGCGATTTTCGGGGCATCTGTCATTTATTTGTGCTACTCAAAATCATATTTTTTCTGTTATATTTGGTAACAAAGGAATGGAAGAAGAAATCTACGATTATTTTTTTTTCGTCCTGAATAATGTACGGGTGAGCTGATATTGAATTTTTTTAAACATATAGTATGCAGTGGAGGGTATTATAAGCACATAGAAAGCAGAAAACTGCGTATTCGTTGCAAAAGTGGCGATTTGACAGACCTCGGTTATAACAGACTTTTTCGGGGTCCCCTGGGGTCAGTTACATCCAGAGTCAACTTTTTTAAATTTTCTTTTCCTTTTCTTTTCTTTTTTTCTTTTTTTATTATTATTTTTTGAATAGTGTTGTGCACCTGCCTGGGATAATTTTGGCATCGTGGCGTTGTTGCCAATCACTGGGGTCAGGCAGGCAGTTTCGACAGACTCCTCCTGACTCATCCATCGCAGGACGCAGGTGTCCACCAAGTGCTATATATGGGAATCTTGCCAACTAAAATTAGGCTCGCTCAGACCCCTACTTTCACACCGAGGTGCAAAAAAGAGAGGGGGAAAGAGACAAGCCGTTTCAGTCAACACCCCCCATCTCCTTCGATTTGATGAAACTAAACAATGGATGATGATATGTTTATAAAACTGCTTGGTTTTTTTTTTCCTAATCATTCTTCTAGTTTTACTAAATTCAGGGCTTATTGGCACGTGCTGTGGGGTAATGTCGTAATAGTGGTAAATTCACAACTATTTCAGGCAAAAGAATGACGGCTGCTGCAGTAGACATTACTGACCCATTATCGGGCCAAAATATTGCAAGTTTATGATCTCTCTGTGCATTATAGGGTGGAGCGAAAAAAAAGTTGTGTATGGACAAGTACAACACTGGTGAATGCTTTAAGAATATTAATTTTGTACTTCATCTTCATTTGTCGCATGAGCATTCAAGTTTCGCAGTTTTTGCGAGAACAACACATATTACATTATGCAACACTATTTTTGTCCATGGATATTCATCGCTATTTCCATGTTGGTTATGTCACTGGTAAGTCGACTTACCAGTGACATAACCAAAGGCCGGATTTACCATGGTGCAATGGTGCACTTGCACCAGGGCCCTAGGCCGAAGGGGGCCCCCAATCACAACAAGAAAAATTAATTTTTTTAACAAAATAATTTTTTCCTGTTGTCGGCTGCTTTGAGCCGAATATGTACGGGTACCTGTCTAGCGGAAGTTGTAAGCTGCATCCTACGCGCGGCCATATTTGAAGCTGGATAGTTAGTGCGGTTTTGCTGCAGAAGCTTAGGCATTCATAACTTTGCAGCAAGAAAAACCTCGTTTGATTCCTCACCGGCAAATGGCCGAAAGTGGACAATGTGTACTTTATTAGATATTTGAGTGTAGTATATGGAAGTGCGCGAAACTCAATTTGTGTCATTTGGTGGGTTAGGGCAGTATTGCACCGACCCCTTCAATTATTGACTGAGTGGGTTTTGGAGTGGGTTTGATTGCGCCCCAAAGTTTTCCCTCCCAACATCCGAGGCTTCACTTCTTGGGGGACCCCTGCCTCCCATTGGTCGTTGCTCCATCCACTTGGCGGCTCTTCTTTGAGGGATTAGGCGTGGGAAAAAAAGGGAATGGAGGTCCCTAGGGAATAGCCACACCTACTAGGACAAATCATGCAAAGGACTTCACCCTCTATTTTTTGATCTCAATTCTCCATAAGGAATAGAGCACGAATAATTTTAAAAAATTAGGATCAATAGGTCACGCCTAATTAAATGGGCAAAAGCCCAGCAGCATACAAGGCTTCACACACGTGGACACAAATAACCTTATATCTCGTACGTACTACAATCTACAGGGCACACCGATACTTTTGATGTACGAATAATGTGTTGTGCAGGATTGAGCGATTGCGATGACTGAATGTTCAAATGTTTGAAATCAAAATCAAGGCGTTATATTGGCAGTTCATTGGCCGCCCTTGGCCACACAACCTTCTTCTATTTTGACCAGATGCGGGTATGCCCATATATGGGTTTATGCAACCGAGTTTGTTTATGTGTATACGATGCGTGGTTTCGAAACTACAGGATGTCACATGTGCCCATTTTCTAGCATTTTTGGCCCATATGTGCTGTTACTTGGGAGGGTCACAAGATAAGGTTTAATATTAAATTTAATCTATGCATTTAAAAGGTATTTTCGCCTTCTATGCACAAGAAAATCCAAAATTTAAATTCAAAATTGTTCCCAAAATGTTTATATTTTAATATTACTCATTAATCGACCCCTGATACTGATTTTGCCTGAATGGCGCTTCAAATAATACGGGGAATGTTTGCTTGAGATTGCTGCCAAATCTGGAGATCAGAGATTCGAGATTTGCCAAATATCAAAAGCATTTTGTGAGCCAGACGTATAAATCCCGCGTAAATTGGCAACAAAATTTCACAAAATAATATTATTGCTCTAAAAATAAATAAAGGCCTACCACGTACATATATGATATTGGCGAGAAAGCCTGATTCAAGAACTCGACCGAGTTAACAATAAATACCGATGATGACATTGAGTTAACATCACATTAAGTTAAAAGAGACCACAATTTTTAAGAGCTTCTGTGAAACAGCAAGTGTTTCAGAAATTGTCTTTGTCATTTATGGATGCCCAATAAAATTGTAACAAGTATCTCAGCGATTCAATGGGTACCGGTATTTGTCGATCAAGAAATAATATTAGAGCTGCTATTTCAGCACTTAATTGTTATTAAGCAATAATACATATGATAGATGCTCTCTTCAAAACCTCTGAGCATCATCGTATGACACGTGCTTATTGGGTTGATATACTGCTCCACTGAGGGACATATACAACGAAGTTGTTTTTGGAATGATGCATTTCGCGTATAGTGCGGTTTATCGGGGTTCATTGTTGGGCACAAGAACGGACCTGAGTGTACATGTAGCCTGAGACGCAACTGTTGAGAAAGGCATGCTCATAGCTGGAGGCTTATGGAAGCCGAATCTTCATCGTTGCTCCATCCACCTATGTACACGGTTAGTCCATTCTTGTGTTCAACAAGGAACCTTGATAAACTGCCCAACCGACACGAAATACGACATATACAACATCATTCCAAAATACCATTGTCGCATTGGCAACTGTCCACACGTCAAGTTCGTATTGTCAGCGGTTTTGAGGAGAACATTTTATCACATTGTTGCTTAATAACAGTTACGTAAATGCTGAAGTGGCAGCTGTAATATTATTTCTGGATCGACAAATATCCAATCAATCATTCAGCCACTGGATAATTTTTTTGGCCATCCATACACGACAAGAAAGATTCTGAAACTTTCACCTTCTTCACTGAGAAGCCCGTTAAAATGGGAATCTTTTTTAACTTCATGCAATTTATCATTTTACTCGGCCAGTGACATCGGTATTTATTGTTTATACCTCGGTATAGAGTTCTTGAATAGGGGAACAGGTAGGGGTTCTCCAGATTTTTCGGACTCCCAAGTAAACATTTCCCTTATCATTTTAAGTGCCATTCAAAATAAATCGCAGATCAACATCAAAATAATAAATTTTTTGACCGCCATTTTTATTTAAGATTTTTTTTGTCTCCTTAAAGAGTATGACCATCTGATAAAGAGTGAAATTACCTTTCAAATGCATACATAGTTTAGGAATTAACTGTTCTTCTGGGAGTTGCCCTCCAAGTATAACAGCTTGCGGATGCTTATGGAGAAAAATTGGCACATTGGGCACCCTGTAGTTTCACAACCACTCGTTGTACCGAGAAACAAACTCGGTTACGCGAACCTATCTGTTGACAAGTACTACAATATACTTGAATATGACCAAAATCTGAAAAGGTCATGGCAAAGGGTAGCCCCATTGTCGCAGAATGCCCCATACAGTCATACTTATACTGTAGTTACATTTACATTCATACACACTGATCATATACCTAATCGACCCCCTATTGTGCAGGTTATTTAAATGACACATAAATAACACTTAAATAACATGAGTATAGTCTGCGGGAACTATGTATTGTTATTTGTAATGCGGCAGTATCAACAATTGAAGAAGTATCCACCGGCTGACACGTTCACATTGTTTATGACTCATAACTCACGATCCATTGTCTTGATCACGTGGATCCTACCAAAAATCAAAGCGTAAGCAATACAGATTCCATGGAAAAAATATGGTGCTTTTGTCCAACCTGTCCTCATGCTGTCAAATTTTGACCCTGATGAGCCCCTATATACTACTATAGGAGAAAACCCATCGGTACCATCTCGATACCATCTGGAAGTGTGGACCATGCAGTGATGTCACGGCTCGTGTAATTGAACCGCGCTCGCTGTGCAGGTGTAAAATAGTCCACATTTTCCCAATTAATGTTGGGACAAGAAGTGTGAAAATCACCAAACGGAGGCCTTGAAAGCAGAGCCACGTGCAAGATTATTAAAAAAACCTCAGACTTCGGAGTTTTTTTTAAAATAATCTTGCACGTGGCTGGGGATGAGACGCCTAAGTTGTTCAACTTGGAAGGGCTAGCCGCGACATGTAGTGTCTCGATGGCCACGTCAAAGGTCATGACTCAAAATAATAAATGCGGCTCTGATGGAACTGCACCCGCGGGAAGAGGGTAGCTGAACACTTGCCCCTTCTTTTTTTGTCTTTTCTTTCTTCTCCTCCTCCTTCTTCCCCCCCCCCCCCTCCCCCCCGGCAGATCTTGGCCCGTGATGCACACGTGTCGGATTTCCGTACACGTCTATGTATACATTGTACAGCATGATGTACAGCAAGTACTAACCTCAGAAAAGCTGCTAAAGTGCACATTACAGCTAAACTCAGCTAAGTACACTGTATTAAATTAAGCATATGATAACAGTGATGCGAATTACAGTGCTTGGAATTTTCTACTCAATTGCGCTAGAATAGAACATGCCCTTTGTAATGCATTATAAAAATAAATGGCAATCAAGAGCTTGGTAAAGAATAGCATATATAGCGGTTCTCATCAAAATCGCTTGGCGTTTGGCTCATTATTACCAGTTTAAGGACACATGCAACAATGGTATGTGGCATGATTAATTTGTGTTGGGTGGTTTATCAGGATGCATTAATGGAAGCAAATTCAGCGGAATGGACTGTCAACCGTATATAGTGGAAGGTGCTGTGTGCTACGAGTTGGAAGCCTGGTTCGTTTCTCCCTCCACTTTTGCACGATCAAGTTTCTTCTTCCTTATTATACAATGACCCTGATAAACCACCCAACACAAATTAATCATGCCAAATACCATTGAAATTGCATCTTGCATGTGTCCTTAAACTGGTAATATTGAGCCAAACGCTTTTGATGAGAACAGCTATCTCCTTGTTTCTTAATAACAATTCAACCGTTGAAATGGCAGTTTCAAGAATTTTCCAGGATCGACCAATATGTAATTCATCATTGAACCACGTGACAATTCATTTGGACAGCCATACACGACAATAAAATTTAAATTCGGATCTCTTCCAACTTAATGCAGTTTATCTTTTTAATTGGCCATTGACATAAGTATTTACTATTACCTAGGTGGAGTTCTTTAATCACGTCGTCTCATAAAAGTAATAACATCTGGTATAAATTTTAAAAGCAATAATATTGGTGAAATCAGTTTTGATGCCAATTGAGGTGACCACCCACATATCATTGACGGGTCCCGTTTTGCGCACAAAATGTTTTTATATCTGGCTAATATCGAAACTCTCCTCTCTAGATTTTGCGGAAATCTCAAGAAAACATTCCAGGCTTCATTTTAAGCCAAATTCAAAATTTTTACAAACGGTCGATTTTTGAAAAAATTCAACTCAAAATTTTGGCCGCTATCTTTGATTCGAAATTTTGCGTTTTCACAAACATAATTTCTATACCGTCAGAAAGGGAAAGGGTGTTAACATACCTTCCCATTCCAGTAATCACATTTTGGATAATTATCTTAAAATTTTCCGAAGTTATGACCTTCCAACTGATGACAGACAGATGCAAAATTCGCATCTTTCGCACCCTGTATAGTTATGCGACCAGCACGTGTCGCTAGGACAAACAAAATGAGGCTCTTGCATAGATACATGGATACTATACAACATACTCGGTTTTGGTCGAAATCGGAAAAGATTTGTCGGGGAGGGGGGTCCAGTTGACGTGGAATGCCTTAAGTTACATAAAAGTCGAATCTCCATGGGACCGGGGAAAAAACTTCCAGTTATACTGAAGATTCGAGTTAGAGAAGTTTGGATTTTTTAAAGTATAACTCTATAAGGAAGCCTATTTTTATATCCAGCGACGAAAGGTGTTCAAAACTTGAAAATAACTGTCCCTATATCACACTTACAATGTTCCTCATTGTTTTCTCGTAAAAATAAAAACATCTGTTATGGATGAGGTTATGGACATTTGCCTACTCTTAAATTCAAGGATTCAGTTTTCATAATCGAGTGGAACACTTCTTTCGGTATACGTCTGGTAGACGGAGATCAAGAAATTGCTCAAGCCTTTCTGTATTACATGTGGCCTACTCTCGACCCTGCGGCTGGGAAACGAGAAAATATTATCCGTAATCGCCAACATGAACTTGGACTTAGGGAGACTGAAAATGCATTGATATCCCATCGTAAGGCCCTGCCTGCACTTCGAGTTATGGAGAACTTCGAGTTGTAGAAATTCGAGTTAGGGAAGTTTATTTCCTATCCTTTTACATTGTGACCAACCAAGCTCGTCATTTTCTTCGACTTATAGAGAACTTCGACTTAGGGAAGTTTTACTAGAATGAAGCTGATGCTTGGAGCGTTGGAGGCGGCGATATATAGTTGGAGAGAAGAGTGGGGCGAGGCTTTCCCAAATTCAGCCCTGCATGGGCCACTTGCTAAGAGTGCGGGAACCTGCGCTGCGCCGCTTCGCTTTCCACCTATCACAGCCAAGCTTGTCAGCACAGCTTCAACGCATGGCTCGAAAGGCTTATTTACCAGCTTGATCAGGTCTTGACTAAGGTCTGGGGACGGAAGTCTGTGGTTTTACTGTAGCTGTGGGGACCAGTTCCAATTGTGGGGACATTTGTCGGTCCCCACAGTCTCACACACGCGAAGTGTACCATTACAGTGGGGACATGTGTAAATTAGTGGGGACATGTCCCCACTATTTTCATTTGTAGGGTTTCACAAAAGTCCATTTTTCTCAGCCTAGGTTACTTAGGGTAGGGTAGGTTAGGTAAGTTAGGTAGGGTAGGTTAGGTTAGGGTAGGTTAGGTTAGATCAGTTTACACTCGCAGTGAAAAGTGATCAATGTCCGTCCCCACGCCTTAGTCAAGACAAGAGTGTGTGGGTGTGTGTGTGTGTGTGTTTTTTTTTCAATTTCAAAAAATTCAGTAAGCTTATGCCTAGAGAGTGTACTGGGCACTTGTGTGATACATATGGAGTAAACTACTCTTAAATACTCACGATCACACATTCCAAACGAGCCCGTTTTCCCCTCCGGTTTGAGCGACGGGTACATCCATGCATAACGTAACACATGAAACACTGAACATTCTGCATTTATTTTTAACTTCTCTTTTCCCCGAAACTTTTCGCGTTCATTTTTAGGAATATAACGTCACGGTCTTTGCATCAGGTAGAAAATAAATGTTTACGAGACATAATAAAATCGACGGTGCGAAGTTTCCTCCCACCCACGCACAGCCAAATGTGTCTATAATAATCTTAGCTGACTCGTAGGCTACATACTGAGTTGGGAATGAATATTAATAAACGTATCTAATCGAGCATATCGTGATATATGATACGAAGCTTCCTGTTTACCTATTCGCGTGTCGCGTATAACATATGCACGGTTTCTGCCATCCCGGGGATTATAAAAGGGACCGGAAGCATTTCAAACCCGTTTTAAAGCACATACCGTACTGTATATGCGAATATGCCCCGTTTGTTTAGGAATCATCATGTCCCAGTACCGCCGCTCAGATTTATTTTAGGCATGGATACCCTATAACTAACGCGTTTAAAAAACGGATCATGGCCAATAATGACACCAACATAAACACTCCCCATCCAAACTCCTGACCCTGCCGGTGTGTATACACCAGGCCGAAAATTAGGTGAAGACCATGCAGAACAACTCAATTATTTCTAGATCTGCTTATTGACGGTTAGCAATTTGAATATTGCATTACCCCTTGTGGGATGATGTATTTTATTTATTTATTTTTTCCAACAGTGGACGCTTATACAGCCGAAGATTGTACACTCAATGACTACGAATAACTCACTTTCGACCCAAATAGCAAATGCGTCTGAAAATCAAGGCTTTGAGATTATTTCTCCACTGTTGCTAACCGGATGTGCGACAATGTAAGAGAAGCCTGCAATACAAGCCGGATAAAGATGTCACTAGTTCTTTTAGCTGACGGCAAATGCACCTCTTTCCCAAAGGGCGCGTGACCGCACCACTTTCGGTGTACGAATGGCGGAACCTCACAATCAACATGTAGAGGATACCAAAAGGCCGAAGCTTATGGCCCTTCCAGGAAGGCTGCGGGTGGTCCATTGAAAATAGCCTGCCTACAACAACTCTTGACCCCTCTGCTTGACCCTATAATCCTCCGGAGGGGCAGGACGGGCCTGTATATATTTTAAGCCAAGGGCTGTTGCAGACATTCCTTTGGGATCTAGCTTGTGGACCACTAACCTTTGGGCTTTTTCCGAACCCGAGTCTTTTTTTCTCCCCTAGATGATGGTCCTCCGTACAAATTTATTTGAGGGTTCGGGCGGTTCTGCGTGGGAATGGTTTGGGGACAAGCGCAACCGATGGATACTGAGCCATTTTCAGGGGATAACTTATGTCCCAAATTCGAGGTCGCAGGATTCTCTTTTTCTCTTCGGGGGTTTAGGGGTCACGGACCGACCTAAGTACATGCCGCGTTCGAAGCCAAAATTAGGGCGTCACTTTATAGAGCCAGACTTGTAATGGCTCCGCAGGGACTGCTGACGTCAATTGCAGGTGCTTCTGTTGGTCTGGGAGTTAATCCTTTTTCAAACTGGTTGGGCAGAGCTCTTTCTAAATAAAATTTGGGGGCCCCAGGGGTGTTGTCCGGAGGGTGTGAATTGCCTCGGCGTCTTGAACCGGATGGCCACCGCCGTTTTCTCAAAATGTCATGTTGGCATTTGAATGAGCTTAAAGAGTTTTTAATAGTATGCATTGTAAAAGCCGGTATCCACGATAGAGTTTCTCTCATAAGAGTCCTCTTACGCGAGAAATCTTGTACGTCGAGACGGACTCTTTGTCGCCTCAGGGCCCCTGTTGTCCCTCTAAAAGGGGATTAAAGTTGAAAATTTTCAACTTTTCCTCTTTCCTCGTATCCGGGCATGCGCAGTTGGCTCCTCTTATGAGAGAAAACTCTTACGTCGGTACCGGCTTTAACCCGATAGGTTAAGAGGTGCTGGGTTTTTAAATGGTGTTTTACAGGCAGTGAAACTTTTAACGGGCCTTTTTTGTGCATTCGAGATCGTCATTTAATTGATCGCTATGGATGTCACGATTATTGCATGAGTACAGTATAAACCTGGAAAAGCATCCGAAAAGTATTTTGCAAATGATGGTCTAGTAATAAAATAGTAGCTAGCTATGTTGTTGCTTATTGGAGTTGTGAAACCAAAATAATGTAGGCTATATAATAATTACCGGTATGTCTCATGATATGCTCCGAAAAAAACAACAAATAATGCCTATCACACATTTATTTATTTATCGCGTTCTAGAGCAAGAGAGGTTTTTGGGGGAGGTCTGATCTACATTTTTTATGCAACTCACTTCTGCACAAGTTGTCCTCCCAGCATGAAATTCATTCACTTCAATGGGAATATACGTACGTATTGTAAGCTAATTCAATAAGAGTAAAAACATCCCCCTCACAAGGGAAGTATCTGTATAGGGGTATATCGGCCAATCACACAGTGGGTTAAAAGGCAATTCTAGCAACTAAAAAGTCGCTGTAGATTTCATTGCTTTTAATTGAATATGTGGAGTTACGCTGGTGTGAAACACTTGTTGATGAATAGAAGACTGGAAAACTCAATAAAAGAAATAATTCCAATGCAATAAAACCCGATTTCATTGTAGTCACTCACAATCTCACTTATACATACGAAAATGGCATTACAGGGCTTAAAATTATTTTATTTCTTTAGGATGATAATAATATTGAATGAGCCATTTCACAATATGACACTACAATACATTGAATGATACATAACAATAAAATAGAAAAGTGCCTTAATTACATATCTATCACCACTAGCTGTCACTATATCCATCCGTATCTGATTCTGCGTTGCCAGAATATTGCTCTTCTGTTAATACTGGATCAGATAACATGCGGACCTCCTCAGTGAATGGTTGGCTGTCTTTAGGATGGATTGAAGTTGCTCTGGAGATTGATGAAATCATGGGATTTGATGAGAAAAACAATGTGTTCAACAATTCCCGCATGGTTTTCTCACGCGACCTTGTGTTTGATGCCCAATGTAACATCAATGGTGATTGGAAAAATTCAGTCGTACCTACCTGACAGGGTTCCTTACTTTTTGTTTAGCAGCTTGAGTATATCAACATGCATTGTGCAGATATATTTTATTCACCGGAAATGTGGAAGTGGCCATAATGTCAATGTGAGGAATGTGGGTGTAACAGTGGTACAAAGAATGTGCACTGACACTTACAGAGTTTTATTGAGTGAAAGAATATGCACTGAATATCTGAAGTAAATAATACTATGGAATTGAATCACTTATAACCTGATGATCTCCTTTTTCATTTCTTGTACACGTTGTCCTGAAGAATCATACATCCGTTTCCTTTTCACAGACAATCATGCGGAACAGGAAACAGAACCAGTGGACTGTAGACACAGTGACAATCAGTCCCCTACGGCCCCTGTGGCCATCAGTTCCGATGGAAGAGATAGATCCAGTGGGTATGTGGGCCTGGTTAACCAGTGACCAAACCTGCTGCATGCGGGCAGCCTGCTTCAAACACTGTTCATGAATCTGGAATTTCGCATGGCCATCATGAGTTGGGAGTTTGAGGGAAAGGAAGAAGGGAAAGGAAGAACTGCAGTTCCGTTCCAGTTACATCAGCTTTTTATTTAGCTGCAGGTATAGTCAAAGGACCTGTCTCAAATTAACCAGCAAGAACACAACTGTTTATTATTATCGTATTTCAGGTGACCTCCCAACACGTTTCGGTGCGGTAACCCTCACGTTGCCATGGGGAATCCCCAAACCCTCCAAAAGGAGTGCACAGTGTCAACAATTGAACACTTGTTTATTTTAATTTATTCATTGTTAATTAGTTGCAATTTCATAATTCAATTACTCTTTAACGACACGTTTCTCCACCCAAGGAATGGTGTCATTCGACTCATGCAGCCCATGGAGGAGCTTCAGGAAATGTATAGAAACCTGCAATATTTTGGGGGGGCTAAAGTGCATTCAAGCCGCAAAGGGTCTCCCTCTGCCACCCTAGCCCTTGGCACTGGCAGCATCAATTGCAGACGAGGCTCGCAAGTTTGAGGGGAGTGAAGAGGAGATGACAGAGAATAAGAAGCAGAAGGAGCTGGAACTGTAATTACCCCAGGTCAGTGAGATGCTAGCAAAAGGTCGATTATTTGGTTTAGTGCGCCCAGCTTGCGCTTAGCCAAATAGATATCAAGTTAGCCAAATCTTTGGTTGGTATTGTTGTCGTCCTTCGACACTTTTTACAACGATAGCAACTCCCTTTAACATCACAATGCTGCCAACATCCGTGCATCACAGATCACATATTGTTGATGGGAGCATTGGGGAGCATAGAAGAGTTGTGCATGGTGTGGGAGTTAGGCTCATTTTCGGAAGCTGAAAAGGCAGTGCAGGGGCATTCTCCTTGATTTCTATGGTGAACAAACTCAAACTTTCTAAAATACAAGTGTGGATTCTACGAGCTCTCAAGATTGATGGTGTTTTTGGTACAGCCTTTAGGTCTGGGTTAAAAATAGCCTAATAATCAAAATCAGATTGTCTGCGAACATTTTGAGATTTTATTATAGGCCCTACCATAATGCAAATTTTCCAAGTTCTTAAATTTATTGTGAGTGTTTTATGGTACTAACCGAAAAATCAAAATCTGGGACCTTGAAAACATCGGGAATTATTATTTTCACAAGTTATGATGTTTTACTGCACAATTAGTAATTTCCGTGGTGTTTTGATACACCCTGTATAAGTCTAGGAGGGAGACATATTTTTAACTGACTATATTATATTTTTCACGACCTCGCCATAATTTTCGACAGCGTAGGATTTTCAATTCATAATTACGAAAATGAAATACGGTATGGTTTAAATTTTAGTCTCCCATCAGGCCATCAGCCAATGAGATCCTCCCAAGGATCCTCCCCCTTCTCATCCAGATCCTCCCCCTTCCTCCGCCGCCCACTTCGAAGGACCCATCCTTTGTCTCTCTGCCAGTCGTGGCTCAGACTCCAATTCGTAAGTACCTAAATTTCCTATTGTTGTATTGTGAAGAAAAACAACTAACTGCATCATTTGGCCACAGTTTATCTTAGCCCGTGTTGGGGGGGACTCGTGTTTTTGCAGCAGGTCTCAGGGGGGAAAATTGAGATTATGGTTCATGATCTGGCAATGTAGGATTTGTTTTGGCATTAGTCGCAATTTGTGCATATCGTGGCCTAGGTGTGGTTGGTTTTGTTCTTCTTTAAATTTTGTGTAAAAAAAATAGATGGTTTACTACCGCGCGTGCAGGATATCGTGGAGACCGGGGTGAATCGGAATGATTAGCTGGGCTTTTGAGGCCGTATTGTTGGTGGTGTCAACCTGGCCTATATAATCAGCGGCGTAAATACAGTAGCAACGTACCGTATATGCTATAGCGTTACTTATACCTGTTTAAGATTATATACGGTATAGGAAAGTGCGTTTCAGGAATTCAGGTCCTTGGAGGTGGGTCTAGCAGGGTAGACTCGAGCCTGTAAAATAATTCGAGGGATACTAAAGGAATAGCCAACATTTTGTCACCTTCTCCATTGTGTTGCGATTGTCAGGGTTTAGTTATCACTAATATCGCCCCCGAAGGAGTTATTTTTTGAGTAGCTTGTTAAGTCCGGATTGCTCTCACTTGTCTGATTTGGGAACCCCCCCGCCTTTCTCGTGCACTTGATGTTGAAACACACCCACACGCACACGAAAGGAGAGAGTTCCAAGAGACAGGAAAAGTTAAATACCGTATATAATCATTTTAAAATTATTTTCTCCCGAGGTTTTTCTCCTCCTCGGTAACCCGCAAAAAAAAAAAAACAACTACAAAGACGCATTTCCAGCCGCCAGCCAATCGGATTGCAGAATCAACTCCCCTTTTCTCCTCCCTTGCTCCGGGCAAACAAAGACAAAAAGATGACTGCTGCGAAGCAAGGGACAGAGAATCGTCCCAGGTAGTATCTGTGGTCAACCTTGGGTGGTCTGGGACCCCATTGTGAGACAAGTAGGCAAAGGCTGATAGATGCTGCAGGTGGCAGGGCCTTCGAAATGGGATTATGGGGGGTTTTCACACTCATCGTAGTCAGATCTCGGGTGTCTTTTGCTTTTGTGTTCATCTTCTGCGATTCCAGAAGCGCGCCGCCATAGCAGGGGGTACTCAACCTGGACTAAGGCCGTACAAATCCATGGGCGTCCTAGCGAAATGTAAAATTTTCCTGCTGCTGCTACTGTAAAGTAACTATCCCCCTCAAAAACGCACTAGTAAAAATACGCGTCACGTTGCAAGTTTAAAAAAAAAAATAATTGTGGGGTGACTTCGGACATGAGGAGGAAGTAACATATCGGAGTTGCAGGGGGAAGGTCCAACACTACAGGACTCAGGACCTTGAATGGGCTGTTCCTGAAGAGTAATGCAAAGTTCTTTAAATCAGGGCAGCAAAAAATCAGCAGAAAAGGACTGTCATTGACTTAAGTATGTTAACCAGGTTCAGCCGACAAGGATAATCGGGACTTCTTCGAGTTCCAACTCTGGCCGAAAGAGGAGACACTCGATCCCACTACGTTTGCGGTTGACCATTCCCTCGAGGCACAATAAAAACCGTGAAAATTAGGGTTCCCCCAACTTCTAGTAGTTCTCAAATCAGTCAAATTTTGACAAAATTATTATTTGCCGAAAGGTTATAGCTAAATATAAAAATAGGCTTCACGGGTCCGGAGCACCTCATTTTTCCGCATTTTCGGGTGCTTGTTACGACATCACTTAAAATTTTACGACGGCGTAATTTACTCCCGCATGCAAATGACTTTTTAAAATACTACATTAAGAATATGGGAAAAGTACATCACACGTGTAAGAGAGAGGTCAGTTACACTTACACACACAAAAATCGGTTCTGCTGTTGTTAGTTAGCGAGAACTTTACTCCCAAATTGTGCACAAAGCGACATTCTGATAAATATCGGAATATCGCTAAATTATCGATTATCAGTTTCTGTTAGTACTACAATATATTACAATCCATCACAATATCCTAGGCGTGTATCTGCTGAATGATATAGGCGTGTATCCACAATGAAGGAAGGTTAGGATTATAGGTTAGGTTGGTACAGCATACGATCGATAATATCGGAATGTCCGATATTTTATCAGAATGTCGCTTTCTGCACATTTGAGGGGCGATAGCCCCTAAGTAAGACCGTGCATATAGCATTTCAACAATGAATTATTTCTACTTGTTTTTATTTCATTTTAAAAATTCGCTCTTACTCCAGTTCTGGTGTAGGTGGAGCTTCCAAATTTTGAACACAGATTCCCACGGTCATGAAGTGCATTCCTACCATTTATAGCTAAACTCAATTCCTCTTCAAAAAGCCGCAAAAAATTAAGAACCACTAAAAAATACGTTTCAATTTTTTTGCTCCATAACTATCCGAAATTCAGTTTCTTCATCAAAGGGCTGTATGAGCAGTAGGATAGTGGCGGATCTACCTTACCCAAATCCCATAGTTTACGTGCGCCCCCCAAAAGTGGAGGGGTGGAGTAGTAGTAAACAAAATGTGACAAAAGATCCCAGTGAAGATTACATGGACTTTAGAATTGATAATGATGAAGAGTAACAATGGAGCTAGGATGGCACCGCAGTTAAAGTTAATTTGACAGTTAACAACTGAAACAAATATGATTACACTTTGGAAGTGAATTTCTGGTGGGGTCTGGTAATAATTGCTGTCACTACATTAATTTGTTACGTAGCAGGACATTAATTTTAATAATGAACCTGAGGGGCCAAACAAACCCAAAGACTGAATTGAAATTAATTACAAAAAATTTGTCGCTGAATTAAAAATGTCGATATCTCGTTTAAGTTTTCAGAATTTGCTACCCCTTTGCTGAACTACAATTAACATTGTTATTAATTAATTAATTAATATGTGATGACATTGTGTATTTAGATCTCAGTGCAATGTGCTACGATAAAAAATTTCAATTGCATGAATGCGAAATGGCTTTTTAAATCCCTGCACTCAAAAATGCACAGAAAATTCGACATTTGCAAGCCGTGATAAACATTTTAA
>JYFJ02006608.1:0-18797 GCA_000934665.2 Catajapyx aquilonaris | reverse complement strand
GATTTCCATTCAATGCTGTTACCATTATCGTTTTTTCATACGTACGTGATGTACGGATGTGTTTAATCCCTCTTCAATCCCTGTTACTGTCAGTAATGGGCTCATACAGAGCCAAAAGTAATGTTATTCATGGCAATGTGAATGTTAATAAAATATGTTATTGGAGAAGTTTGGTTTTGTACGTTGCGCCGTGGCCATCAGAGAAGTAAAGGCCATCCACGTCAGAACGAACACTCGTTGCGCAGGTACCTCAGGCATGAAGGGTGGAAATTGTTCAATTGCTATTCGGGCCAAGTACTGGCAATTTGACAACACCCCTTCTGACCGCGAACTACTCATTTCATATTGTCTCTGCCATCTCGATATGAGTGACAGAAAGGTGCTGGATATGACAAGTGTAATTCCCATCAGGTGTTTTATCGGTGGTGCTTTTAAGTGTCTCTGTACACTACTAATGGTTTTGCTGTCAATTCAACACCATGAAGGCACCTATCTACAAATGGACAGGCACAAAAACGTTAATGATTACTGTATGCCCTTCATAATATCACCTTGCTGTTACACATTGTATAGGTAATTAAAGTCCCGGGGATTTTAACGCCATTGATGTATAACACAAGGCGCATAACCTTCTACAAGGATATCTTGTTTTTATTGCGGTTATTGCACCTACAAATTAGAATAACGTGTGATTTGAATATGTAATGTATACCTACCTGTAATTGCAACATTAGAGTTTTCCTACATAGTCATAATTTTTTATAACAGTTCGTACAGTCACGTTCGTGAGAATAAAATGTATAATGATGCTTAAGGTGTAACTTACTATAATACGTGAGAGAAAATAATATTTTCTCTCACGTATTATAGTAAGTACTGTTATTAGGGTACATCATATTATAATGTACCCTAATAACAGTTATTATTGATTAAATATTGTGTCTGTCATTACATAACCTTAATCAGCCGATACAAGCACACAGTCGAAGAGGAAGCGATATGGCCAATAATCATAACCAATATGTGTGCAGGAAATGCTGTCGAGATAAGTCCACATCATGTCCAGCTGGGGACATCCTGTGACTGTTTCTCACTCCTGTTGGACAAAGCTGACAATGATCACCTTGGCCACCTTCTTCATTGTCATCGTGGCTTTCGCAGCCGCAGACGTTCTTGTAAGTTCATATGGTATTGTTACATGATTGTTGTCCTAAATGTCATTTGGTTCTGTTTCATAAGCCTCCGCAGTGCCGCCATCCTGATGAAATTCCCGAAAGTGCTCACGATGATTACCGTCAAGCATTCACGTTATGCGCAGGTGCAAATGGACAGGTCAGATAATTATGTTCACTTATTTGCGTAACAACTAATTACAGGCATTAATTTGTTTCAATTTTTTTAGTGCGATTCCATGTCATGCGTTCTGGGAGTACTTGATCTGGTATGTACCATATTATACTGTACAACAATATACCAATATGACAGCTGTTGTGGTAAATAATTTAATGACTGCTGTCAGACTGACGACAACGGACACATGCAACCGGAAGAGTTTGTGGACTTCGTTCTTCCCGAAGGATACGACGAAACTAGAGAATTCATGATCCGAGTGTATTCAGACTGCGTAAAAAATGGTCTGTTACCATCAAGTACACTATTTGCATTTTAGTAAAAAGCTCATTAATAAATGACTGATGATTTATTTCAACAGAAGCCGAATCATCTGATGCATGCACTACACACAAGGAAATGATGTGTGCAAGTGCTACATTTCAACGGGTATGTCTCTATTATTTTGTCATACTAATAATAGTAGTAGTAGTCATAATAATTGCATATTATGCACACTATCATATTAGAATATTTTCTTTTTAATTACAGGAATGCCACTGGTAATAACAAGATTGATAAAGGCTTTTTATGAATCCTGCTTACGAATAAATCTTCGTACATTTGTTTCAACTCTGAATTAGGCACAAAAACAAATTATACTAATGATATACCATGCTCAAGCTGGGAACATGCTGTACATAAATTATACCGGTTTATCAACAACATGCAATTCAAGGTTTTCTGGCTGTTCTTGCTGCAACACGTTACATAAGGAAGTGAATATAAAATAACTGTTAGTGTCTCTCATTATGGTTATCGTAAGTATGTAGTCGATTGGCTATTGCAAAAGAGAAGTTCAGTCACGAAGGACACAACACTTAGAGATACTCCACAGGTCAAGACCACAAATGATCCAGCCAAGTTCATCAGTGAAAACGGACTTGGATTCGTCTCATCCCAAGATGTGACTCCGTTCCTTCTCCTGAGTCTGGCGATACCAAGCTTGTCCAGATGAGCCTGAATCCTATCTCGCTTTGTCTTCAGTCCGATGCTGTAGTAGATGCTCGAGTAGTAGTTGAACTCGTCGGTGTACATCGAGTCTTTTCTGACAGCCATGGATTTGTAAACGAAAGCAAAGGTGTCTGATGCAAGGAAAGTACTCTCATGAACGTCGATGTTCGTCATCAAACGAAGCAACTCTTCATCTGAACCCATGCAAACAGTATTGGTGGAGAACACAAGATGTTCACCGCATTCTATCAAGTCATTACGAGGATCCATTTTGCCCATGTCTTTTTCAGGAAAACTGTCCTGAAAATGTGTTACAAACAACCCTACATAGAATTGATTCGTGACGACAACGTTGTAATCCGATTCCCATAACTCTTGCATCGTGGCCGGTACCGTTTCCTTTTCTGGAAAAGACAGCTTGTCGTACAATCTAGATTTGTATCCCGTGGCTATCAGTGAAGCGAACGTCATCCATGTCAGTACAAACACTCGTTGCGCCGGTACTTCAGGTACGAAGGAGGGAAATTGCTCCACTGCTATTCGGGACAAGTACTGGCAGGTTGACAACACAGATCCTTCTTCTGATCTGGTACCAGATATTTCATATTGTCCTCGACATCTTGAGATGAGTGACATAAAGGCGCTGGAGATGACCAGTGTAACTACTACCAGGCAAGCGGGGATCAATTTGTACGGAGAATAATAAAGGACCGAAATGCTGAGCTGTCTAGGTTTACGAACCATGAACGTTATGCGGTCCACTTCGTACGGAGTTATTATATCGCAATTTTCATACGAAAAGTCAACTACAGATACATCTGGTATGAAGAACAGCCTTTCTTCCTGAAAAGCCATCAAGTATGAGTGAAGTAGACTTAAATTGGTCAACATTTGCACTATGTCGACTTTGATTATCTCCCACTTGAAATTAAGTGCGTCTCCTAAGAAACAAATATGGGGGTAGTCATGAGCGTTGCACTGGGTGTGATTCATCGACCAACTAGCAATTCCTTTCAAATATTTTCCTTGCATATCTCTGCTGTTATCTCCGAATAGGTCGCGTTTGGCCACTGGAATGGCCACTGAGGACGATTGGACAGTTGGCTGCCCTTCGTTGCAGAGCAAACAGACGTGTTTTACATGAACCCTGCCTTGTTGATAGGAAAGCAACGCCTTGTCTTTGATGCTGTTGGCCGGTGGTGCTGGTGGTGCAAGCAGGAAGTCATCCTCATCAGAATCCCAGATCCAGAAGAGGAAGAGATCTCTGGTCCTCTTGGCCACCAACAGTCCTTTGTCTTCGTCAAGAGCTGCCTGCAACCTGCCTTTGATATGACGAGCAGAGGATGCGACGAAGAACAAGGCGCACTTGGCCATCTTCATCTCCGCTTGTACCTTGTTCTCTGCACAAGTCAGCGATTGTTCCACCAGCAGTGGCCTCCCAGCCGAAGACATGCTGGCCAGAAGATCCTCCCCAAAACGAGCGAAATCGTGGATGAAGACCAATGGACAGTGGAGGCTCAGCACATGCTCGTCCAACAAAATGCGTCCAACTAATCTCAGCACAGTGTCACCAACACTCGCTTCAGCCCCCTTGATTGTAACGTCACATGTTCCCATCCTCAACAACACAAAGAAAAAGAAGACTACCCAGCTGAAACTCATTGTTCAGACAGCCTTATGAGCTGCACAGTATACTGTACAGCCTGCCAGGACTTACCTTACTGTAAAGAGAAGGACGTTTTATCAGGACACTCGAGAGTGACACTTTTTAGTACTTGTCCTAATGGTATTGTAGTCATTTCTACATCATGAAGGCAGCCACAAATGGACAACGCCGATATATTGACATTTATGACAAAGGCCATTATTGTTAGTTACGATATTCACAGTGTCCATTTTGCACATTGTGCATTTTCCTCTATGCAGAGAAAAGCATGTTTAGGGACATTCGAGAAAAAAACACAAGCCAACAACCTTCCGATCATCACAATGTTAATCCAAATTAAATTAATATCAAATTATACAAAAATGGCACAACCATTAAATATTAAAATAAATATCAAGTAAACGGGCTCATGGAACCGGATCTGAAATTAAATGTCAGGTGACAAAATGTTGAGCTTGATGACATTATTGCACAATACTTTGTCAGGGAGTGTCAATACCACACTCATTTCTAGGAAAGACATATTTGTCTATGGCTACATAGGTGTTGGTTGATTGACACCATTTTGCGCATCCAAATAACACAGCCACACTTCCCAACACCAGACCAATCCAATAGCAGATGGTAATAATAGTCTTTGGCAGAAGGTATCGGTATTTGATGTGGTAGGCGTAGTTCTCTGGAATGTCCATCTCCTGGAATCACATCAATTAGTCATCATCTACATTGAAACAAAACAAAGTAAGAAATACACATACCGTTTTCGTCCACATGACAGGAAGGACTAGTCTTTGCAGGTTCCTGAACCTTTCCAGTCCAGGATATGGCCTCAGTTGCATGTTCATTTGCAGCTTGAACGACGCCCTGACTGGATAACCCAACTCCTGGAAAGCATAAACGAGTCACTATATGTTAGTGGCCAAGGAGGTCCTGTATATGCTCACAGGTTGCACATCGAAGTATGTGTTGTGCTCAGATTCTTCCGGGTTGAGTCCTGCTACGTCCCTCAGGAGAGACGGGTCTCCTCCGAAGAAGTGTGGGTTTGACAGGAGGATTGGATACCCGGTGCATGGGTATGGGTCAATGAGTCCCGAGGGACGACTGCACGATTGTTCATCCATACAAAAGCACTCGTTCGGTGGGTACTCCTGAGGACTCATGTAGAACCCTTTGCCTGTCTTGAACCGGTACGCTGGTATGCCACTGCTCACTACGTCGTTCGAGTACTCAAGAAACAATAATCTAAAAACGGAATCAAGGAATATTGCACTATTAGTCTATACCAATCTTGATGTCATTATTTTCACCTGCAATACTGTAGAATGAACGCATGGAGTTTGTCCTCTCTGGTGATGTACGGATGGAAGATCATTCCGTCCGTTCCGTTGATCAGATTGCAAGGTGTGCCCTTCCAGAATGGTAAATTTGGCAAACCCTGATAGGACACGATCTGTCCCAACTTCTCGATATCGTCTTCTCCCGTTTTAGCAGTTATTGGGCCCACGAAAGTGCCGGTCAGCTGAAAAGACATGGAAAGACATTTATAAGTTACAACAATTCAGATCACAAAAATGATGCTGGAGACATTACCGGTTCCATTAATGAGAATATATTGTCTTTGAACTGGAATGGTCCCAAGACTTTTGAGAAGAATAGAAGAGGGTTGTGGTACCCTTCGTGTAGTAGTTCCCTTGCTGGTCTGGTGATGAATGGTGTTTGGTTGTACTGCTGGAAAATCATGTTCATGAAGAACGACGTAGGTCTCCACTCGGTCAGTGTGCTCAGGATTGACATCCCGGCCTGAAAAGTACAACATATGTCTCTTATGCGATGAATACAGTGCTGTCTATATTATTATCTCACCAACAAAGGCACGTTGAGGGTAGTGATCATGTCGTCTGGGTTTCCTGTGGACAAACTGGGTTCGAATTCTAAGTTTGTCTGAATGTAGAACGTCAACGTTGAGTCGTCATTGAACGTCATGTTAACTTTTCTTCTTCTAAGCCTGCACATGAAAATTGCTGTTTCATGTCTTGCGTCTCTAACAGAATCAGAGAAACTTACAAATAAACGTAGCTTCCCACTTCTTGAAGCAAAGGTTTTGCACCATTTTCCTGGATGTCCTCGTGGTTTGTGATGTTGAACAAGTGGAAGGAGGTGACTGCAGGGTAGGGCATGTCTGCCCATGGTTCCCACAATTCAGATCCTGGATACAAGTACAATAACTACGAAAAAGATAGCCCATTACAATTAGGCAGCTGAATGATTAATCATGACTTACGTTTTTGATGTATAGGTAGACAAGGGCTGGGAAGAAGTAGTGCTGGAGGAGGAGAGACACCACCACCAGAATCACTCCAACTGAGGCTGTCCTCAAGGGCCTCTCAGACAGTTTTTGAACCATGCTGATCACACAGTCACACACCCAACCGAACTGTAAACAGACATTTTATTGCATCATTGGAAAGAAAGGCATTGGGAAACTTCTCCTTCAACACTTCTCACACTGGGAGGCTGAACAAATGAAGCTTTCCTACGGCAGGTTTGTTTCGTGGATGGGACGACTTTTTAAGTGCATTATCATGAACAATGTTTGTGGTGTCCGAGATATCCAGCACCTGCGGGATAGGATCGCAACGGTAGCTCCAAATATGATTGAGCGGGTGTGGCTCGTGACCGAATACCGTCCCTTAAGGTAATCGAGAGGTCATAACTTTTGACCTTGTAATTCTGCGCCAAAACTGTTTGCATTTTGGTCTGCCAAGTTTCATTCAGCAACTTGATCTACAACGGATGACCTTCCCTTATGAGCTGCAAGGTCTCGAATCCAGCAAAACCGGTCAGACATTATTCAATCAATGCAGGTAAACAAACTAAAGTGCTATGATCTTATCGGGGGAAGTTTTTAAAGCATATAATTATGCTATAGGCTTTCAAACTACTCCCACTACAATTATTAAAAACTAGTCATTTCCAGGGAGATACCCCACCTAGTTTTTTAAAAAATTTAAAATCTTTATGTACTGTAAGAGCAAAAATATTATTTTACACAATTCAGTGCCACTGAGATATTAATCAAAACTCCTAACCGAACCTTTTTAATCAATTCTTATTAATATCAAAAAATTAGCCAGCAACGGAATTGGATAGTCCAGCCTAAATACCATCGATCGTTCCACATAAGTGAGATTTATCTACCTATTTACCATGTAAAGTAAATGCGAAATTTGTATGAACGTAACAACATCACGCGAAGTGTCTGAACTTGCCTTTAGTAACTTTTGAGAACGCGTTGATTGAAGGATAAATTACGAAGATAGTTATATGGAAATTAACTAAGGTAATGAAGGTGACTTTGGACTAGGGTGTTCATTGCTCTCATAACGACTTTAATTATGCGTCACTTATGATTGAAATTTGCGTTTTGTATAGCTTACGAACGGGCTCCCCATATGTATATTTAATAATTATCCCTCCGATTTCAATCACTTTTGCGTACGCGGAGTGACACCAAGGTCAACATAATTATGTATCTGACACTACACACGGGCTTGCTGCGATAAATTAATAAATAACATTTTTTTTTTCAAAATCCACGTATGTAAGGCAAAGTTTCTTTGTTTTTTGTTCGTCCATGGCAATGGGATTTTGTTGGTGATTACAATGGAAACAGGCATTGCGAAGAACGGATCCGCTGCTAGTGAATTAATTGATGATGTATGTATGTAGGAAATATATCGTATGATAAAATTTGGCTTGGAGAATTAAGCAACACTTGTCACATGGTTATGCCATTTTGTAAAAATTATTTAATTTTAACTTTAATTTTTCATATAGTGGTGGTCTGTAATAATTACCGACCACCACTATATAAAAAGTTAAAGTTAAAATTAAATTATTTTAAAAAAATGGCATAACCATGTAACACTCAATTCAAGACAATTAATATACCCATACAATAATCAAGTTATAACAACCAACTATAGATCAAACAATAAATTAGCCACGATATAGGCCTAGTAGACGATAATTGAGTTAAAAGTATAATTAATCTCAGGGACTCACTTGACTCATCTGTGCACGCCAAACAC
This sequence comes from Catajapyx aquilonaris, assembly GCA_000934665.2. Classification (NCBI taxonomy): domain Eukaryota; kingdom Metazoa; phylum Arthropoda; class Diplura; order Dicellurata; family Japygidae; genus Catajapyx; species Catajapyx aquilonaris. The sequence continues at coordinate 10,697 of JYFJ02006608.1, read as the reverse complement.
TGTACTTACACTGTAATAAATGATGGACTAGACCCAACTGCGCTGACACCGCAGACTAAATGAGTGACTGCGCAATCGTAGGTATAATCGGAACCATATAAATTCCACATGAAAGTGAAAAAAATTTCAGAACATGTTTTCCAGATGAGAAAAACCTGTTAATAGGTGCAGGACATTTACCCAATCAGGTGAGTAAAAAGAGAATTTCTACAGTAGCCTATACTACCATACGTATAGACAGTATTCTATAGACTGTATTACCCGTTATTTTCAGGTAGGTTTCCCCGTCAGACCCCCGTGACCTAAGATCGGCATATCAGTGGTTAGGTGGGGTGCCGCATCCCTTTATATTCGGCTCTGGTTCAGTTCCTTTAGTTACTTTAACCGCCAATTGAATGCAGTTTAATTTAATTTTTTGCACATTTTCAGTCCTTTTCTCAATAAATTACATGCAATAACCTCCATGTAATTTATCGAGAAAAAGACTTTAAAATGTGCGTCTCACAATATTAACAGAATATTTCCATCGTTCTTATTATGACATGTATGGTACATATGGGGACCAAAGTAGGGTATAACCTGCTGCTTGAAACTATAAAGTGGTGGTCATAATTAATTTTCGACAATTTTTGACATTTGTTGACATTGTTTTACCTATTTATTTTGCACCTCAATCGACCCCACGTACAAGTACAGTAGTCTCTGAAATTAAATATTAAGTACTGTGAGGTAACATTCTTGCTGAGCTTCATGACAATATTGCACACCAATTTGTCAGGGAGTGTCAATACCACACTGAGTGCTTGGAAAGACATATTTATCTATGGCTCTATAGGTGTGGGTAGATTGACACCATTTTGCGCATCCAAACAACATAGCCACACTTCCCAACAATAGACCTATCCAATAGCAGATGGTAATAATAGTCTTTGGCAAAAGGTATCGATATTTGATGTGGTAGGAGTAGTTCTGTGGCAGGTCCAGCTCCTGGAATCACATCAATATTAGTGATCATCTACTCTGATCTCATAATCATCTGACAAAGTATAAGTGTATGACCTACTGACCGTTTTCAACCACAAGACAGGAAGCACTAGACTTGGCAAGTTCCTGAACCTTTCCAATCCAGGATATGGCCTCAGTTGCATGTTCATTTGCAGCTTGAACGACGCCCTGACTGGATAACCCAACTCCTGGAAAGCATAAACCAGTCACTATATGTTAGTGGCCAGGAAGGTCCTGTATACACTCACAGGTTGCACATCGAAGTATGTGTTGTGCTCAGATTCTTCCGGGTTGAGTCCTGTGACGTCCCTCAGAAGAGATGGGTCTCCTCCGAAGAAGTGTGGGTTTGACAAGAGGATTGGATACCCGGTGCATAGATATGGGTCAATGAGTCCCGAGGGACGACTGCACGATTGTTCATCCATACAAAAGCACTCGTTCTGGGGGTACTCCTGAGGACTCATGTAGAACCCTTTGCCTGTCTTGAACCGGTACGCTGGTATGCCACTGCTCACTACGTCATTCGAGTACTCAAGGAACAATAATCTAAAAACGGAATCAAGGAATATTACACTATTAGTCTATACCAATTTTGATGTCATTATGTACCTGCAATACTGTAGAATGAACGCATAGAGTTTGTCCTCTCTGGTGATGTACGGATGGAAGATCATTCCGTCCGTTCCGTTGATCAGATTGCAAGGTGTGCCCTTCCAGAATGGTAAATTTGGCAAACCCTGATAGGACACGATCTGTCCCAACTTCTCGATATCGTCTTCTCCCGTGTTAGCAGTTATTGGGCCCACGAAAGTGCCAGTCAGCTGAAAAGACATGGAAAGACATTTATAAGTTACAACATTTCATATGACAAAAATGATGATGGAGACATTACCGGTTCCATTAATGAGAATATATTGTCTTTGAACTGGAATGGTCCCAAGACTTTCGAGAGGACTAGAAGAGGGTTGTGGTACCCTTCGTGTAGTAGTTCCCTTGCTGGTCTGGTGATGAATGGTGTTTGGTTGTACTGCTGGAAAATCATGTTCATGAAGAACGACGTAGGTCTCCACTCGGTCAGTTTGCTCAGGATTGACATCCCGGCCTGAAACGTACAACAGATGTCTCTTATGCGATGAATACAGTGCTGTCTATATTATTATCTCACCAACAAAGGCACGTTGAGGGTAGTGATCATGTCGTCTGGGTTTCCGGTGGACAAACTGGGTTCGAATTCTAAGTTTGTCTGAATGTAGAACGTCAACGTTGAGTCGTCATTGAACGTCATATTAACTTTTCTTCTTCTAAGCCTGCACATGAATATGGCCATTAATCAAGCTGTTTCATACTTTGTGACTCCGATATAATCAGAGCAACATACAAGTAAACGTAGCTTCCCACTTCTTGAAGAACAGGTTTTGCACCATTTTCCTGGATGTCCTCGTGGTTTGTGATGTTAAAAACGTAGAAGGAGGTGACAGCAGGGAAGGGCATGTCTACCCATGGTTCCCACAATTCAGATCCTGGATACAAGTACAATAACTGCGAAGAAGATAACCCATTACAATTAGGCAGCTGAATGATTAATCATGACTTACATTTTTGATGTATAGATAGACAATGGCTGGGAAGAAGTAGTGCTGGAGGAGGAGAGACACCACCACCAGAATCACTCCGACTGAGGCTGTCCTCAGGGGCCTCTCTGACAGTCTTCGAAGCATGGTGGACACTGAACCAGCCGAACTAATCACAGGAAGAAGCTTCAACGTTATAGGCAGACACGATTTAATTCAATTCAAATCCGGTGCCCTCCGACAAGGACGAAGAACTTGTCACTAAAAATTCATGCTATCAGTAGAACAATACTCCAATATGACACATCGAAGGCGTTTGTTGATTTGTGACAAATGACAAATTATAATTATATAGTTGAGCTCCAAAGTCTCAACATCCAGCAAAACCGGTCAGACATGATTCTACAGAGATGGTGGAACAAGAAAATATGGGCTATGCCATCTCGGGGGAAATTTAAACAAAAATATTTGACCTTCAAACTACTACCACTACCATGCAGTACTGGTATCCTATAATTATAAAGACAACACTTCTCCAAGAAGATGACCTACAAGCTAGTGACCTGTCTGAACAAAAACAGTATTTTACACAGTTCAATGCCTACGAGATCCTAATCAAAACTACTAACCGCCCTTTTTAATAATTAATTAAATAAATAAATAAATAAATAAATAAATAAATAAATAAATGGAGGCATGGTGGTCTGATGGTTATGCCACTGGCCAGCCAAACGGGAGGCCGGGGTTCAAATCCCGTCCCCGTCACCTCTGCTTGGCCGGGTCTTTTTCCGCTTTTCAACTGACATGCCGGAGCAGAATTGCACTCCCTACTCTGCCCATGGCCAGGAGAAAGGGCCTGGTGTATTTCACAAAGTCATAAATGACTATAATTACAGCGCCCTCCCTTGGGAACCTCCCATTCCCCCCTAAAAGGGCTTCGCCCTATCACGGGGTAAATTATAAATAAATAAATAAATAAATAAATAAATAAATAACAAATAGATAAATAAATTAAAAGAGAACCGTAGAAATATACCCTATTGTTAATGAGCTGTTAGAAAAAATTTGCTTGAGGAATGAACCAACACAAGTCCAACAATTACCGACCACAACTTAATTAAAAGTAATAATTTAAATTAAATTTCAAATTAAATTATGCAAAAAATGGCATAACCATGGACAATCTATTCACGACAATTATATTATTATTACATTATAAGTACTTGCAATAATGACCGTTTTCAAGTTACAATAAACAGCAAGACAAAACAATAAAATAGCTCACCCGTATACGATAATTTAATTAAAAGTACCGGTATTATATTAATCTCTGGAGCTCACTTGACCCAACAGTGCACGTCAACAACTGTAATTATACTGAAACAAATTAACTATACAATATATTGCGATGGCAAACACCACAGACGAAGTGAGTGAGTGCGCAATCATACGTATAATTGGAACCACATAGGCCTAAATGCCATATGAAAGTGGAAAAAAAAAGTTTGAGAACATGTTTACCAGACGTCAAAAACTTGTTATTTGGCGAAGGATATTACGCAAATCAGGTTCATAAAAAGAGACCTTCTGCTAAAGTCTTTGAACTCCTAACTTTGAAAAAGCCAATCAACATTCCATGCTTCTGGCCACATAGGAATGACGTCACGCAACCGTGTGACGTACCATACGTTTGTCCTGAAGAAATGTGCAGATGCTGCCTGGTTGGAAATTTGGAATCGAAAATAGAAAATCGGTTCTCCAGAATTTTCGGAAATGTCAAGTAATCATTACCCTTGTCATTTTAAGTGTCATTCAAAAGAAATCGTAGGGGTCGATTAATTAACCCCTTCAGCCCCAGATCGGCCCGAACCACAGAGTTTTCGGCTAACGCGTACTCCGAAGATACGGACAAGATATTTTGCAAATAATAACAGCTATACTTACGAGATCTGGGAAAACCCTACGAATGTGTCTGGAACCATTTTACTCCTCTAGAAGTCCCTAAATTAATTTCCAAAAAAGGGCTATAATAACTTCTTGGCTGATTTGATTATGAAATGCGTGAAAATATGCAGAATAACAACCTTGAGAACCATGCCAGAGGAATTTGCTGAAATCGTCGTGCTTTGCGAGAAATAAATTAATACTTATTTGCGGCTTTCTGGCACTTCGGAAAACTCCCAAATTTATTTGTTTCTCATGAAGTACGACGATTTCAGAAAATTCGTCTCATACTAATTTAGGAGTTTTCCTAAGTGCTAGAAAGCCGCAAATAAATATTAATTTATTTCTCGCAAAGCACGACGATTTCAGCAAATTCCTCTGGTATGGTTCTCAAAGTTGTTATTCCGCATATTTTCACGCATTTCATAATTAAATCAGCCTAGAAGTTGGGCGGCAGTAGTCCAATTTCGAGTTATAGCCCTTTTTTCGAAATTAATTTAGGGACTTCTAGACGAGTAAAATGGTTCCAGACACATTCATAGGGTTTTTTCAGATCTCGTAAGTATAGCTGTTATTATTTGCAAAATATTTTGTCCGTATCTTCGGAGTACGCGTTAGCCGAAAACTCTGTGGTTCGGGCCGATCTGGAGCTGAAGGGGCTAAGCAATATCGAAATCAAGGTTTTGGGAGCCATTTTTGCATGATTTGACATTTTTGGAATTGTGAATTTTGAAAATGACCATCTCATAGAGCGTGAAATTACCCTTCGAATGTGTGGGGAAAATTTTTTATAAACACTTATGCAGTAGTAATAGTTGAGCTCCAAGGTCGCGAAATGCAGCAAAACCGGTCAGACGCAATTATATTAAAACAGAGATGGTGGAGAAAAAATATGCTAATGATTCAAAGGCAAGCTTGTATATATACAACTCGGGGGAAAACTTGTAACAATATATTTGACCTTCAAACTAACCCCTAGTAGCCTATATCTTCTCCAGGGTGATTCCCTACCTCCTTTTATGTATGAACAAAAACAGTCTTTTACACAGTTCATTGCCTCTGAGATCCTCATCAAAACAACTAACCGCCATTTTAAATAAATAAACAAATAAACGAAATATTTTAATATTTTTAACAATGCGGTATAAGAGAAAAAAAATTTTCGGAAATTTTTAAGACACCTGCTTAATGGGAGGGGGCGGTCACTTTTTTCGAAAAAAAAAGTCAAAAAAATAAAAAGTCATCAAGTGGCTTCGCTTGTGTTGTCCATCCCGGCAGCCCCCACCCTACGCACCCCATGGTGACTACTGATAGGACCTATAGTTAAATAATTCTGAGAGTGATTATTTGGGGGGCTATTAGGTTTGAGAATGAGAACTCCCTGGTATAAGACAAAATGTAGTCCCTATGGGGCGCGTAGGGTGGGGGTTGCCGGGATGGACAACACAAGCGAAGCCACTTGATCATTTTGATGTCTTTATTTTCATCACTTTTTTCTTCGAAAAAAGTGACCGCCCCCTCCCATTAAGCAGGTGTCTTAAAAATTTCCCAAAAATATTTTTCTCCCCTATACACTTGTATGCCATTTATTGAGAGAAGGACTAATTTGCACTTCGCAATAAATTATTTCAGGACATGCTGGAAGTTCACACAACTCATCAGATAACACAACTAGACAGAAGAACCTTATTCATGGCTTAGACATTATTTTCATTTTAGAAATTATTTTCATGGTTGTCCATTACGATCTTTCCCTTCAAAATGATTTTTATGTAGATTTTTTGAATGTTTTAACTTGTTTTAATTGTCCGCTTCAAGGTGTAAGTAAGTGAGGCAGGAACAAACCATCATTATTACTTGCATAGCTACAAACACATCACGCAGAAGTGTGGGAGCTATGTGTAAATATATCTTTATGGTCACCTTTTTTTTCTATCACGAATCATGAGGAAATCCCAGACTTTGTTGAAAAACCACCGTACATAAGTTATATAAGTTTATATACTTTTAATGACTTGAGTGAGATTACATCAAGTAACAGTTGTAATTATACCTACTATTCACCCAAAGGTCATTCACAATAATTTAAAAATTTTGTAAGTCTAGATAAATTATGATTTTGTCTTAAAAAAGTTATAATAGTTTTGAGTTTGATGGCAATATTGTACATTATTAATCAAGGCGTATCAATCCCACATTGATTGTTTGGTAAAACAGATTTGTCTATGGCTCTGAAGGTGTTGATAGTTTGACCCCATTTTGCGCATCCAAATAACACAGCCACACTTCCCAACACCAGACCTATCCAATAGCAGATGGTCAAAATAGTCTTCGGTAAAAGGTATCGATATTTGATGTGGTAGGCGTAGCTCTCTGGAAGGTCCATCTCCTGGAATCACATCAATACTAATTATCTACATTGAAACACAACAATGTAGTAAGTGTAGGCTCTACACTGACCGATCTCAACCACATGACAGGAAGAACTACAGTTGGGAGGTTCCTGAAACCGGCCAGTCCAGGATATGGCCTCAGTAGCATGTTCATTTGCATTTTATGTGATACCTTGACTGGATAGCCCATCTCCTGGAAAGTATAGGCAAGTTACCATGTACAGAGGCCATACAGGTATACTCGCTTTGCGGGGCGGGGGACTTCGCCCCCCCACGCCCCCCCGTGGGGCTGTGCCCCACTTGTATACTCACCGGTTGAACGTCTATGTATGAGCTGTGCTCCGATTCCTCCGGGTTGAGTCCCACGACGTCCCTAAGGAGAGAAGGATCTCCCTCCAAAAAGTGCGCGATTGACCAGAGGACAGGATGTCCTGTGCAGGGATATGGGTTAATGAGTCCTGAGGGAAGGCTGCACGATTGTTCATCCAGACAGAAGCACTTGTTGGGTGGGTACTCCTTGGAATTCATGAAAGGGTCCATATCCGTCCTGTACCGGTACGACGGTNGTATGCCATTGCTCACCACGTCCTCTGAGTATACCAAGCCCATCGGTCTGAAAATGAAACCATGGAATGTCCAGCATGTAGACGTCAAGTGATGTGAATTCACCTGCAAAATCCTGGAACAAACGCGTGAAGTGTTTCATCTCTGCTGAGGTATGGATGGAAGATTGTTCCGTCAGTTCCTTTGATCACACTACAGGGTGTGTCCTTCCAGACGGGTAAATTTGGCAAACCCTGATAGGACACAATTTGTCCCACCATCTGGATGTCGTCTTCTCCAGTTTTGGCAGTTAGTGGGCCTTCCATAGAGCCATTCATCTGAAAGGTCAAAGGCCTCAGATTTCACTGTTGCAGATCGCATAAATGAGCCATTACCTGTCCCATGAGTGAGAATTTGTCATCTTTGAACTGGACTTGTCCGAATAACTTTGAGTAGGCCAGAAGAGGGTTGTGGTACCCTTCGTGCAGTACTTCCCTTACTGGTCTGGTGACGAATGGTGTTTGGTTGTACTGCTTGTAAACCATGTTCATGAAGAACGACGTAGGTCTCCACTCAGCCAGGTTGCCCAGGACTGATATCCCGCCCTGAAAAGTCGTTGAAGAAGATACAATGGATGTCTCCTAATCTCCCATCAGTTAGGTACAGTTGGTACATTATTAAATTACCAACAAAGGAGCGTTAATCGTTGTGATCATGTCATCTAGGTTTCCAGTGGACAAACTGGGGTCGAATTCGTAGGTATTCTGAATATAGTAAGTTAACGTCGAGTCGTCATTAAAGGTTACGTTAACTTTCCTTCTCTTAGCCCTGCACATGTAAATGGCCATTAGTCAAGCTCTTTCATAATAATGTGACTCCAATGTAAATAATTAGGGTATAACTTACAAATAAATGTACGTTCCCACTTCTTGAAGCACAGGTTTTGCCCCAAAATCCTGGATGTCCTCGTGGTTTGTTATGTTAAACAAGTAGAGGGATGACACAGTAGGAACCGGAGGGTCTACCCAGGGCTCCCACAGTTCGGATCTGGGATACAAGTACAATAACTGCAAAGAAGATTACCCATCACAAGTTAGGCAGATGACAGATTGAACACGACTCACGTTTTTGATGTAGAGATAGACCATGGCTGGGAAGAAGTAGTGCTGGAGGAAGAGAGACACCACCACCAGAATCACTCCCACTGAGGCTGTCCTCAGGGGCCTCTCAGACAGTCTTTGAAGCATGGTGGACACACCCAGTAGAACTGATCGGAGGAAGAAGCTTCAGTGTTATATGCAGACTCGATGTACTGTAATTCTCTTCGAATCCGATGACCTCCGACAAGGATGAAGAACTTCTAAAAATTCATGTAATTCGTAGAACAATACGCCAATATGATACATCGAAGGAGTTCGTTGATGTGGGTGGAAAAAAATTAATCAACACTTTTGCAGTAATAATAGTTGAGCTCCAAGGTCGCGAAATCCAGCAAAACCGGTTAGAAATCATCGTAAAACAGAGATGGCGGAGCTATAAACAAACAAACAAAGAGAAAACTATTAAAATATATACCGAATTGTTAAAAATATATTAGGAGAATTTACAAAGAGTTCAGATATTATATATAATAGGCCTACTGAATTAAAAGTTAAAATTAATATTGAATTAAAATTAAAAATTGAAATTGAAATCAAATGTAAATATGGCATACCGTGCAGCACTCTATACACGACAATTATTAATATCATAAGTACATGCAATAATTGCCCTGATCAAGTTACAATGACCAGCTAGATAAAACATTAAAATATAGCCATTTGTATACGATAATTGAAAGCAAAATAATAGATATAAAATGTTTTAGGAGCTCACTTGACACAACGGTGCGCGTGAATCTACTGCAATTACACTGAAATAAAATAATGGGCTGTGCAACTGTACCATTTCCCAAGTTATATGACTCTCCAATCTCCTCATCCAAGTTCATGAGGAAAGATTCAGGCGACCTTCCCATCCACAAGGACGAAGAACTTGCCACTGAAGAAATTAAGAATCGTATAACGATTAGCCAATATGAGGTCGTAGATGTGTGACTAAAAAAAGAGTTCAACCAACAATGATTGTTGAGCTCCATGGTCGCGAAATATAGCAAAAACCTTCCAGTCATCACGTAATTAAAAGAAAGATGGTGGAGCTAAATAAAGTGCTATCATTCAAAGGAAGCTAATAAATTGACCGATAGTTTAAAAAATCAAATAATTTTTTAAACCTTCAACATATCAGAATTAGCAAATTAAAACTCGATTATCTCCCATCTTATTAACTCTGTTTATGTCTGATGATGTGACTCTTATATGCTAATTAATTACTCCACACTGCTCGTTTTATGTCCATTTCGGCTTTCCAGGGACACGTTATTTTGGGTGTCCTATACGACATTTCCACGTATAGGGAAAGGTATAATTATATTATTCTTGGATGCACATTTCCGGGTGCACGACACTTTCATCATAAAAAGATTCGTCAATGAACAGAATGGTGGGGGAAAGCCCTTGATTCACCTTGAAGTTAATAGGGAGAAGTTTGAGGTCGAAGGTACTGTAGCCATTGTAGCCTATAGGTAAAAACATGAAGGAGTACGAACCAATACAAGTCTAACTATGATCAAACACCCACAATAATAAATAGTAAAATATGAAATTAATTTCAAGTTACATAATTAATTACACATCCTTACAATGGGAATTAATATACTGTACGAGATTTACTATATGCAACAAGTTGCATTAATCAACTAGAAAAAATTAATATTACCCTCATTAGTAATTGTCATAATTGTATCTAAAAATAATTACCTTGGAAGGTCATCTGACCGACAACCTTGTTCAACACGAAAGGGTGAGCAATGACTTGTAATAAACACCCACATCCTCGTGCGTCTGAAATTGAAGGGTGAATAATGACTTGTAAAGAACACGTGGCAATACAGGATGCTATGTATCAGGTGCCTGAAGAGACACCTTCTGCTACTGCAGTATTGTTTTGCTCTGCTTATATTAATATGAGGCCAATATGACAAAAAAATACTGCGTGGGCACCATTTTCTTGTACGACGCCCACGATTTATTTTTTGTCACATAGGCCTTATATACAGGTAAATAGGCCTGTGGCCTGGCATTACCGTCAGTACACGACACAAAAAGCGAAGGAAATATTAATTCAGCTAGTCTATGGTGAT